>JAVYIG010007682.1:0-98589 GCA_035222895.1 Strongylocentrotus droebachiensis | reverse complement strand
CTTGGTCGCTCCGCTCCCTCGCCGTTAAAGCCTCGGTCTGTTGCTTCATCGTTTTACATATATTTCACCCCATGCCATTTTGTGCCCCCCCCCCCCCGGTAAGAAATTCCTGGATCCGCCACTGATGCCCATACCCCCTTGAGCTTCGGGGGGCTTCGCCCCTTGAACCCCACCGGGGCTTTGCCCCTAGACCACACTTGAGAAACGTAATTCAGCGGGGCCTGCATGTTAGAGTGGGGTGATTCGGATTTTTTTTTTGTCAGCCCCCCCAAACGTTTTTGCTCATTACGCCACTGGTCAGTGGTGGTGGGGGGGGGGGGGGGGGGTGGGGGGAGGTAAGAGCACATTTTTTGTTTTGCTCCCGAAAATTCGAAATTGCGCCGGCCTCAAATTCGCTCATTTTGGGGGGGGGGGGAGGGTAGTTAGCACTAAATGTTTTTATTTTTTGGCCGGGGGGTGGGGGGGAACGTGCCCCCTGTGCCCCCCTGGACCCGCCACTGGATGAGCACCTTATATAGTTCAAGTTTTGTGACATCTCTTATGTCTTTGGCTGTCAATATGCTGTGAAGACTTTGAACAGCACCCAGGGCTTTTCCAATCCTATTCTTTATGTCCTCTGTACATTTTCCTGATTGAGTGATGGTACCTCCCAGGTAAACAAACTTTTCCACCTGTAGTAGTTTGGTTCCACCTATGATGATTTTAATGTATTGCTGCTGTTTGCTGATGACCTGGACCTCTGTCTTGTCAATATTGATTTTGAGGCCAAAGTTTGAGCTCCACTGGTGTGCACGATCTACAATGATCTACTATTGTTTACACATCATTGTAAATCGTACTTGTTTTGTGTACATTTCATTTTACCTTTAAATTACCTGAGAATCTGGAAGAATGCTGTTGGGCTGAGTGTAGACTGAAATTCTGTCTCTTTCGTTTGTTCGCCTCTGATTTGGGTAGGGTCAGCTCCTCTCTTTAGAGGCAGAAGCCAACCATGGGCGCTCCTGTGCAAACTCGGTGGAGCGAATCTCACCACCAAACTTGGCTATAGAGTTCCGTACCCCCCCCCCCCCCCCACTAAAATTAAAAACAAATATATTGATATGTTTCAGAGTGATATACCTAACAATAATATAATATATAACACATGGGAAACTAGGGTTAGACAATAAGAGATAAAGTGTAATAATTTTTAGCGGAGGTACATTATGAAAATCTTTCCCCAAACTTGCCTAAATACTATATTTTAGCGGATGCATATCAGACGTATTTATACTCCAATATTTATAGGCCTAGGCTAAACTACATCGGGTCCACTAACCAAAGTTCTTGACTGTATAATCCATTTAATGGTCCCTTTTCAGGATATTATGGGTCAAAATCGACATCCATGTTGAAAAACTTGCAGCCGTATTTTAAACTGTCGCTGCGCATGACGCCATCTAAATCTCATTCCTTCTAGTCTACGCGCAAGGCAAAATGATTATGAAGGAAAAACTGTGATAAGTTGATTTTTGGAATGTTTGGAGTTCGGAGTTACAGGTAAAAAATGGATACGAAAGTACACGAGCGCCAGATCTTGTACACAATTTGCAATATAAATTGATCACCATGCATGTATATTTTATTTGTTGGTGAAGCAATGTGTGTTTCAAAATACCTTGTCTGTTTGTCATGTACAGTGAGTGACCAGCGCATGTGAGTTAACAAAGTCTCTGAAAATTGAAATTTGTCTACAATTTTACGGATATACTGTATACATGTATATGTCCCAGGAAAACCATGAACCGCCATATAGTGTTCCCCATGTTTGTGATTATATTTCATATCTCTATTTATATGTTGACATTTCTCCTCAGCCTGAATACCATTCACGATGGCAGAGAAGCTGCGAACCGAAGAGATGACTGAACCCCTGAGTGATGACACACCAAGTAAAAGGTACAGACATGTTTAGCTGCACTTAAGCATATGTCCACTGTGCACTGTGATGCATGTTTATTAAGGCGCCCCTCCCTCCCTCCCCCCCCCCCCCCCCAACCAAAAAAAAAGTTCTTTGGTTGTCCTCGCTTGCTTTTTTGGAGTAGGGCCGGTGGGCTAATTTTTTTTGTCTGCAGCAATGCGAGACCTCATGCTTGGGTCATGAGAATGTTCAGCACATTCTGCCTTGGAGCCTCTACGGGTGATACCAGCACCACATCGATCATCATTCACTCTGCCATGGCCACAGAAATCCTGTAACGTTGAGCCAATGCCAATACTCGGCGCTCTTATGCTCTCCCCTACTTTAACACTTATCATTTTTAGCTTATTTTTCTCCGGGAGATTCTCAATATTTGAATTGTACAAATCTGAAATTGTTGCATGTGTTGCAACACAGCAAATCGGTCAAATTAAATGTTTGTGCTGAGCTTGCAGTGGGCAGACACTGTACAAGTCCCCATTTTGGTTGTGCTGCAAAGCAAAACAGCGTTGCGTTGAGGTGCGAGTTTGGTTAAAAATTTATACCTGAAAAAATTAGTAAACCTAATTTTCTTGTGCTGAATGCAGCAAACATTGCTTTAAATAATGGTTAACTTTAATGTTTATGATGTTGTTGTGAAATAATTTTTGAAAATACCAAACAAACATTGTAAGTGGTTTTTTATTATTTTATCACGCCACTTTTTTAGGATGAATATAACATTCATTGTGTGTGCACTACTATTTAAGGGAAATTGTATTACCCCAGCAGTTGCTAGGTTACCCATTTTCACCTGGGTGGAGAGTGGCAAATGTGAATAAAGGACTTGGGGGGGGGGGATACAAAAGAAATCTGAAGAGCAGGCACACAAAACAAAGGAAAGAACAGTTACCCCATTCTCTTCAAAATTTTGAAGGGGGACATTTGTGGGTGGTTGTGTACTTAAGGTATTCCACTTTGACTTAATATGCGTATCTTTCTTGCTTCCTCAACGAGACGACTCAACTCAACAACCCCACCTCTCTCTCTCCTCTCTTTTAAACCCCATGTTTTTTTTGTTTTCCTTTTTATTTTATTTTTCCTTTTCTTTTCTTTCTTTTCTTTCTTTTCCTCTTCTTACTCTATTTCTTTCTTTTCCTCTTCTTACTCTTTTTCTTTTTCCCAACGGCAGCGCAACTTTACCGACACTATCCTGACAGGTAGGGGGTGTCGCCCTCCCCCCCCCCACACCACTCCTTTAGCGACGCCCCTGCCGGGGGGTCCAGATTCCTGATATCAAATGGGTATTAGATACGAATTGGGCTGGAGGTAGAAAGACAAGTACGAATAGTGATGATGCTTCAGAACCAGGCAGAGACGGTCAAACCATCCAAGCAACTCCCAAATCTCGGAGCAGCTCTCATAAAGGCGGGCTCACTAGAGGTGGAAGAGACATGTTTCACAAGCAGCTGCAGCAAATTTTTGCAGATGTTGTTGATGTTGCGATTTTACTATGTCATGATTACATTTAATCAACACTGTTTCCTTTCCTACCTATACATATTCTAAATACAGAATGAGCTCAGTGGCCAATGTTGATTTCGACGACATCTTGAAGGAGATAGCCAAGGCCCTACACAAAAATTCAGACATCGATGATCTCGGAAAAGCCTTGGGATTTGGGCCCGGAGAAATTGGTCGCAAAATTGCAGAAAACAACAAGCAAGGAGGGAATTACATGGGAACATTGGATTTGCTCAGGATGTGGCGAAAGGGACAAACACATTCGACTGAAAAGACGGCATTGAGGTCGGCACTATTAGAAGCTGGATTTGATAACCTGGCAGACCAATATCTAAGCACTCCCGTACCCGGTAAGATTCTTTATAGACAATGGTTCAAAGATGCGTTTCATTCAGGAAAAAAAAGGAGAATCCAAATTACAATATCAATAACATTTTTTTTAATACCGGTACTTAAAAAAGTTTCAAAGCAGATCATGGACATGATAGTGGGGCGGCATAACGTAAAATTTAAGCCCAATTGTGCATCTTGTGATAAAAGCACCAATTTTGGCACGCAGGTAGTTAAACCTTTTCAAAGCAAAACTCAATGTTGAGACACCTCAGATTTGGCCCTTGGGGCTCGCTGTGCATATTTTTCAAAATGACTCCTTCGGGATACCTTTCCCATGTATTAAACATGCTTTGATTTCAAAATCATTATTGTCAATTTCCAACCAAGAACGTTCCTTCATACTTACGGTAGCCCTTCTCTCTACTAGGAAGAAAAAGGAAAGGTGGAAGTCAATGGTAATTTGGAATGTACTGTCTCTGAACCTAGACTCTAATTCATACATCTTGAAAAATAAATGGCACATTGCTCTGTTAATTAATCTACCTCTGTGCCAAATATGATGCTTTAAACACAAAATACACAATTGAATTGCTTTGCCACCACGCTTTTAGCGATGTCAAAAGACGAGCAATACATGTGTTGGTACATTTTTTTATTCAAAGCAGTAAACAGAAGCGTGCTTTTCCTGTCTGAAGAAAATTAACTTGCATGAATCATATTTACTCAGAATAATGATTTTTTGTTAGTACCGAATGAAAAGTAAACAAGCGTAGTGTCGTCAGGGCTGGTAGTAGTTGTTTTGTTACTATTCACAATATTAAACGCTGTTAGAAGTTTCAGGTCAAAGTTCAAATGAATCTTTTTTGTGAAGCAGAGATACAAGAGAATCCTTACATCAAGTACATGATAATAATATATTCAAACCTTTAATTTCCACAATAATAGAAATTGTTTAGGAAATCTATGAAGTACTCATTACAAGTCACTTCCTTTTACCGGTAATTTTTTGTTTACATCAGCAGAATCTGCACAATACACTATACAACAAACAGAGGACTGTTCCAAAAATAAAGGTGAGAAATCTATCTTGTTTCATATGAATATTAAAAGAGGGAAAACATTTTCTCTTTGTATCTGAGTATCTATTTTTAAGCTCAAACTCTTCTCAGGGCAGTCCAGAGACGAGCACTACATGTGATTGCACATGTAATTATTCAAAAAGATACTGGCTTAAAAAAAATCAACCTGTCTATCATCAAGTTAACATAGACAAATTCTGTGAGGGTAATATTGATAATATTAATGAAAATATCTTTGATCTAATCTAGCTTTATTTACTAAAGATAGTGAATGCGCAATTTATGGACGAGGCACTTCCAGAATTATTGTCAATGTTTTCCAGAACAATATTCGTCTTCAAATACATTTTAGGGGTAAATCTTTGCAGAAGTCTGTGTTTAATGACATCCTCTTTCACATCATTATAGAATTGACGTGAAATTTTGCCATCAAAATTATTTGTTCAAATTTTTGGCTCCCAACGCTTTAAATCTCTCATTATTGTTAAAAATCATCAATTGATAACACATATTAAGTATAATGTGATGGACAATGCTCATATTTTTTAGCTTGTGAACAGTTTCTGACTTTGACACCTGTATTTGCTTAAATACATGTACTTTTAACAGTATAATTGCCTTTACAGCGTTGTTGAGCAGGATACCTTTCATGACTTGACGTTTTTTTAAATGTTTGTTTGGGGATTTAACAGATTTTCTCCATTTAATGTTTTTTCTCAGTTTTTCTCTGAAATCGCTTTTGTAAAGTTGTCAATTATTCAGCCACCGTCCCCATAATAACAATTAATTGAAATTAAAATTTGGGAATATATTAAATTGTGAGTTGTACTCTTTTCAAACTCACTTTTCAAACTCACTTTTCAAATTCACTTTTCAAACTCATTTCTTTAAAGTATTATTAAGTTTTTATTAACTTCCTACTGTCCTACTTTCACACTGCACGGTGAAACAAATAGCACACCATTATTGATAATTTATCTCATAAGGGTGGAAAAAGAGTCTCTTTACAAAGAGAGTATTGCCATTATGTGAGTAAGAGCTTTCAGAAACAATTTGCCGTTCAATTTTCCCTAGAAACTGTTATTTCTGGTTTTCAGTCAATAACTGGTCAAAATGTCCATACACATGGCGTCTTGACTACAATTCTCTCACTCACACTGCCCTTGCTTTTCTTTTCCTACCCCTCTGAAATTGTGCTTTTAAAAGTGGCATATCCAGCTAGAATTGATAAGCCAAGAGAGAATCCCACCCGACTGAAAAACAGCTAGAACCTTGGCTGCCAAAGACAGCCCTGCATACCCACTGCAAATTTGATTTCATTAATTTCAAGGGGAAGGTGTTCAAACGTGCGGATCTGTGTCCATATGCCGGGTCTATCCTTTGCCCATACTTAATCAGCAGAACCTGTTTAAACAGAAACAGCAATACATTATCAACTTCCTTGGCAATGATTTCAAACCAGGAATCTAATTTTCTTACATCATTATCTTGCAATAATGCTCTTCTCTTTTTCTCAGGTGACGATGAGGCGATGCCTAGTGAAATGATGAAGTTAAGAGAACAACTGAAAAGAAGATATCGCAAGAAATTTGGTCAGATCAAAACATCGCCTGTGGACTCTCAGTCACGGACATTGCTTCAGCACATCTACGTCAGTCTCGTCCTGATGTTGGGATTGGAAGGGGAAAAGGAGGAGCCAATAGATTATAATGGGTTGTTTAAATTCATAAAAACTGACACACCGACAGGTTTTGTAACACGATTAGCTTTCATTGGAGAAGCTGGTGTAGGGAAATCGACGCTGTTTGCTAAGATAGCTCTTGATTGGGCTGAGGGTAAAATTCTTCAAGAAATCCGTCTGCTTTTTCTTGAATCATTTCGAGAGATCAAAGAGAGCCGATTCTTTGGGGATACTGTCATGGCCCATTTCCCAGATGACTCAGAAATAAGAGGGGAACGGGTGGATGCATATGTGAGGAAAAATCCGAGAAAAGTCCTAATCTTATTGGACGGACTAGACGAGGCACATATTGACATCAAAAAGCCAAACTGCAATGATGCTATCGTATCGATCGTAAGAGGAGAACAATTCATTGATACCCCAGTGGTCATCACAACCCGTCCTTTCGGAGCTGATCAGATCAAGAGCATCATGACGATTAATGACCACTACACGTTTGGTAAGGTTAAGGGCTTCACAAAGAAAAACATGTCAACATATATCAAAAACTTTTTCAAAGATGATTCTCAGTCTGCTTTGACCCTCATTAACTTCATTAATACAAATCAAGTGGTTTCTGAGTACATGGCACCTTTCCCGATATTTTGCTGTATGCTATGTTGCCTGTGGAAAACGCCATCTGGGCGGGAAAATATTCAGACAATGGAAACATTCTCGCAACTCTTGAAGCGTCTCGTCTTTTCACTTCAAGAGCAATACTCTGCCAAACTAAATGAATTGGAAGAGGGCTATGGAAACCGCATGAACAAAGCTGATGAAAGTATGAAAGAGCTTGGTTGTTTCGCATTTCAAGGTCTGTTTGTTAAACAGCTCATCTTCGATGAAAAGGCGCTCGACTCATGCATAGAGGCTGCAAGGACTGCATGCGAGGTCGGGATTCTTAGCATGGAAAAAAGGCCAGCACCCTTGCAAATCAGAGAAAGTCAGCGAAAGCAATTCATCCAGGAATTCTCTTTTCCTCATAAGTTACTGCAGGAGTACATAGCAAGTTTTTACCTTGCATCACTGTTCCACAAAGATCGTCAAAAATTCAACAGAATCCTGGCAAACACTCTCGTAAAAAACTACAAGGAATTCAGATATGTCTTGTACTTCACTGCAGCTCATGGAGGTGCAGTAGGAAAGTCGGTCCTGGAAACTCTATGCAAGAAAGTTGATGACAAGAAATTCATCATTCAGGTTGCTTTTGAATGTCATGATTCAGAAGCCATTGATCCCGTCAGGAATCTTTTGAAGACGAAGGCAGATCTTGAATTCATAGATGATCCAATTCCTGCACTTATCTTCACACTGGAGTCCATAGGGCAAGCAATAGTAAGTTCCATTCATGAATAGAATTATAGACGTATCTCATTTTTATGCCTCCGTTTAATACTCAAGAACCGACTGATGGATTCCCGCCAAACTTGGGTCATGTATGTATCTTGCAGAGCCGATGAACTGATTAGATTTTGGGGTCACGAGGTCAAAGGTCAAAGGTCACAGGGCTCATTATGTATGCAAAAACAGCTTGTGATCGCATTATCTGAAGAACCCATTGATGGATTCCTGCCAAACTTTGGTCATGTATGTATCTTGCAGAGCCGATGAACTGATTAGATTTTGGGATCACGAGGTTAAAGGTCAAAGGTCACAGGGCTCATTATGTATGCAAAAACAGCTAGTGATCGCGTTATCTCAAGAACCGATTGATGGATTCCTGCCAAACTTTGGTCATGTATGTATCTTGCAGAGCCGATGAACTGATTAGATTTTGGGGTCACGCGGTCAAAGGTCACAGGGCTCATTATGTATGCAAAAACAGCTTGTGATCGCGTTATCTCAAGAACCGATTGATGGATTCCTGCCAAACTTAGATCATGTATGTTACTTGCAAAGCCGATGAACTGATTAGATTTTGGGGTCATGAGGTCAAGGTCAAAGGTCATACGGCTCATTATGTATGCAAAAATAGCTTTTGATCGCATTATCATTAGAACAGATTGATGGATTCCTGCCAAACTTAGATCATGTATGTATCTTGCAGAGCCAATGAACTGAGTAGATTCTTGGGTCATGAGGTCAAAGATCAAAGGGTCATATATGTATATGAGAAATTGCTTGTAATCACGATATTCTGAGAACCTGTTAATGGATTACAATTGAACTTGAATTTGAAAAATTTCTTCTGTTTTGGTTTGTAAAATTGCTCTATGACGGAGGCATCATTTCGACTGCGCGCAGTCGAATTCCATCTAGTTATTTATGTAGTTGTGAAATGTTATCATGTTGAGGGAATACTGTCATCTGTTGAGCCTCCAGTGATTATATATGCAAATTTCGCTACAAAGAAAATACAAGAGACCTGCACAATGTATTGTCTGTTTTTCTGTTTTACTGACCGATAATCTTTTAGAGCCTGCCATGTTCTCCTGTTGTTATTGGGTATTAGAGCAAGCTGCAAGGTGTAGTCTCATACAAATACGAGAGTTGTATCATTCATTTACCTCTTCCTCATATAAGGGTAAAACTTGACTTTAAAACAAAAAGGAAGGAAAACAATATTTCATGTCAATTTTAGAGCAATGAAATGCACACACATGGATCGACACATACCCACTCACATCCTTCACAGGAAATTGTTCACCCGACAAAACGACTTAAATATCTGATGTAGGTCATGTTATTTTTTAATATGCCTTTATAATCATTATCCTTTGCTCATGTACTTCTTACATTCACATTATGATTATATATAACTCTAATTTGATTAAATTGATAATTTTCAAACATTTGATTAATACTTTTCTTGGTCTTGGTATATTTATATCCTTGGTATTTACACTCATCCACACCATCTTTCTGTGGTGAAAATAATATACACCATGCATGGTCTCATTTCTCTCACTATATACTTAAAATGGACACACGCAAAACTACTTCAAATTTTTAACCAAAGTTATATCTGAAATTAAATTTACAGATCGAATACTAAAATTCTATTTGTTCTATTTGTTGTACAGGTAAGAAGAAGTTCTTCGGTTCGTGAAACATTGGGTGTTTGCAAGTCCTTCAAAGCTAACACATCATCGTTACATGTAGCAGCAGTAGGTCTTTTCACATTGCAGAACTTACGAAGCTTGACCTTTTATTGCATGCACCTGGATGATGAATTCTACACAGGAATGTCTGCTGCAGCTTCACAGTCTAAGGTATCGGGGGCCTGTTTATTGTATTACATTGATGAATCCTAAATCATAATTACCATTACTTCTTTAATAATCAATGCATACTCCTATTGGTTGCCTAATAAAATAACATACAATCATGAACAAAATTTGGTTATTATCACTATGAACATGACTGACAAAGAAAGCGGACAAAATATACAGTTCCTCAAGTAGACAAAGGAACATCCCTTCACTGCTATTATGTAAAAATGTGTAGAACAGGTGTCACATGCATATTCACCTTTTTACATAATAGCAGTGATGGGATGTTCCTTTGTTTACCTGAGGTACTGTATATTTTGTCCGCTTTCCTTGTCAGTCATATCATAGTGTATACTCTTAATTTCGTTCACTGAAAAATCTATTAAAGCATTATGAAAGGCTGATAAAAGGGTCTTGCTCTCCTCTTTCTCTTCCTTTTCCACTTTTTATTTATTTATTTATTTTTTATTTATTTATTCTCCACTCATGGGATGGATTGCCCTTGTCAGCTATAAGCTGTTTTTCAAAGGGGTCCAAGCCAAGATAAAAACATACAATCAAAATAATCAATACATGTATATAGGCTACTCATAAGAATAGACAAATGAATACACACAAAATATAATTTACATAATATAAAAAGTAAATCTACAACAACAAAAATAACATCACTATGGGGGAAAGCAACTACAAAAGGGGGAACGTGTCCTTACATGGTAAAAACGGATAAGGGAGTAACAAAACAAAAAATTACGAATAAGAAGAAAAGAAAAAAAACCGGGGTTCTTGTATTTTTAGCTTAATTTGTTAAATATAGGAGTTAAGTCTGTCTGCTATATAAGAATGGTCAGGATGATGGGGTTACTATTTATGTGACGCTTAAAGGCTTCAATTGATACAGTGGTTTAGTTATTTTAAATATGTATCTTCCTTTGTCATTTTTCTCTTAATTTGTCACAATTTGGCGGTGCTTTGGACATCGATGGAAAATGACCCCCCCAGTCAAAGTTGTGGCCACCCTTCAATTTATGGAGAAATAAATTTCACTACCCTTTTTTCTCTTCTTTTTTCTCTTTGTTCTTCTCCTTCATATTTTGTGTTGGTTTTGGTTAAAATTTGTTGAATATAGGGATATAAGTGTATATTGGCTGTAATCCCCACTCCACGCACTATAGGACGTAGGATTAGATGGGAACAAATGTTCCCTTAACACCTTCCCTTGCCCTCAATGCGCCCCTTCTACCGCAATTCTAGTTGATACACACACACACACACACGCTCATTAGCGTAATGAGCCAAACATTTTGAGAGAGCTGCGCCAGAAAGGGATTCTGTGTCAATCTGTTGGAATGCAGGGGGGGGGGGGGGGGGGGTGTTACATCTATAAAATCTATGCAGCAAGTCAAATTATTATGCGAGAAAGCGTATTGACACAGAGAGAAGATTTTCCAGTATTCAATGATGAAACGTTGCATTCTAGACGACCTCAAAATCTGAATAGTTTGTCACATTGTCTTGTAAAACTTTAACTTGTTATTCATCATACAAACACATTACGACTGATATATATATATGTAGCTGATATGAGTATCTAATGAATACATAGAGACTCACATAAAAATAGCTTTATAAGATAAGAAAATAAGAAAGAATGTTTCTGCTATGCATAATTTCCTCAGTAAACTGAAATTTCATTTCCAATATTTTACTCCAGCATTTTGTATGAAATATTCTTTTTTTTGGTGGTTATTTGAAGATCCAGTTTTTCTTTAAATCTGAAATTACATTGTATGTCATAATATGTGAATAGTGCATTAATGCGGGACTGCACTACTTGTAGCTACTTGCGCCCTCTATATAGCAAACAATGCCTAAGCGGTTCACGTTGGTCCCCCATGATTCTCTTTTTCTTATGTTAAATGAGAGCTGATTTGATGAGATAACCACCTGTCAGTGATCATGCAGGGAGGTCTAATTCCTCCTGGCCAAACTAGTGCAGACAGGCTTTAAGTTTCATTTGCTCAAACAGACCCTGTCCCCTCTCTTTTGCTATTTTTCTGAATGTATGTATCACAAATGCACATAATGTATCTAACACATTCTCACCTCATCATTCTTTCTTAGCTCTTACCACACTCTTCCTCGGCCATTGTCAATATTCCCCCATATTACTGTATTTTCCTCATTTGTATAATTGAAAGAAATTTTAAGTACCGGTAGGAACTATTGATTATCATACATCAGTCTGCTTTATTTTTCATGTGGTATATGGCAATAGAACAATTATGTAATGATTATCAATTATCAATAAATTCTCCCCATATTTTAGTTATATTTCATCGTCTCGCACATTATTCTCTTCTGTTATTCTAGATTTAATTAATATCTATTAATATTATTGAGTTGTTATACTGGAATGGGAGAACATACTTTTTTTATCTTTCTATTTGAAAAAGGTGAAAGAAAAATCAAAAAAGCATGCAATAAGTAAACTTTGATTAAAGGAAAATAATGGGTTATATGATCCATTTTACCCTCCTTTCCCTGCACACAATGTCATTATTCTAAAAATATTTGATTTACTCATTCTGTGTGTTTCTTTCAATTTAGCTTAAAAAAGCCCATCATAGTCTTAATATATATATATCGATGACATACCATCATGATGTTAAAGCACTGACCATAAGTTAAGTAATACTTCAATTAAACATGTTGCTATTACTATTCACTTTATTCAACCTGTCCTGTCACATCACCAGACTGAGAAGCTAACGCATTACCTCTCGGATCTATAGGCGTGTTTTAAAGCACTTATCCTAAAAATAGTATTTCGCATGTTTTTTTTAAATGATTTATTGTCATTAGACAGAAGCATGCTCATATCAATATGATAGTCTCAGCATGCTGACAACAAGAAAAATGAATCATGTGAATAGACTGGACTTTATTGTGACACTCTCTTTCTTTTCCAACTATTCATAATCAATCACATTTGATTTTCTTCATCTCGTGTTTCTTTTCTCTTACCACACCCATTTCACGTTTGGCCTTTGCTCTCTCTCTCTCTCTCTTTCTCTTTCTCTCTCTATCCTCTTGCTTTAAAAGCCTAAGTAGAGGTTTATGATGTTCCATGAATGACAATGAAAAATATTTAAATTAGACATGTTTTCTTTTCTTGATTATACTATTCCCTCTATTCAACCTGTCCTGTCACATCACCAGATTAAGGAGCTAATGCACTGGGATGCAGATCTGGGTTCTGCTGCATCCTCTCACTACGCGAGATGCCTCTGCTCCATGCCTCATCTTCGATCACTGATGCTGTACGATGTAAAGCTGAGTGATGAGTTCTACTCAACGATGGCCTCTGAGGCATCGAATACAAAGGTACACCCAAACACGATTTTTATTGGAATTAATATTTTTCACCCAATAGTTTCGCACTCTTCAAACTGAACATATTTGTATAAATGTTTTTCACATTAAAAAAAAGAAAAGAAATTGTTTATTGTCATGAGTCACTATTATGCTAATGTGAGTATAATGCCCTTACAATGCTGACAATAAGAAGCATGAGTCATGTGAATAGACTGGATTTTAATTTCAAAATGATATCAATTCATGTAAATGGGAATATCCTATAAACAGAATTTTGCATTTTTCTAGAAATTATTTATAGTTTGTCAATAGTCTCATGGAGATATTACATGTACACTGTAAATAGAAAGATATAACATCTTTATTCTGCTTGAACAGAGACTCTCATTTTCCAACAATTTATAATGAATCACTTTTGTTTGTCTTCAATTCGTCTTTCATTGCCCCTCCCTCTCTCTCTCTCTCTCTCTCTCTTTCTCTCCTTTTCCCTTTCCCTTTCCCTTGCTTTAAAAGTCTAAGTAGAGGTTAATGATGTTACATTAAAGGTAATACAACGTTTTGGGAAATTTTGGCTGGATAGTGATTCTTCACAAATTTAAAACATTTGGATGCCCCCGTGGGTGTATTATAAGCTCTAGAAAATGTAGCCCCTAAAACGCTTCTGCTTTTGAGAAAAATTGAATATGAAAAATTACCGGTGCTCCCGGTGCTCCCGGTAAATTCTAATAAATTTCAAAAAGCGCCTACGGCCATACCATAGTAACTGCGACCATGAAAATCTCAGAATGTGTAGTTGTGATATATAATTTCCAAACGGGAATAGCCAATCGGTCGATTTTAGTCAAGAAATATTGTTTTATAGTTAAATTAATATCTTGACTATGAAAGGTAGCTATATACGTAAAGAGTTTAATATTTACAATTTCATCATTTTAGACTCGATTTAAACCGCGACAACCATCGCTGAATATTTTAGGATCGCATATGCTTCCAATATGTTCATTTAAACCAAATTCATGACCCCATACCAAAACTTTGTACTACCTTTAATGACAATAAAAAATATTTAAATTAGACATGTCGTCTATACTTGATAATACTAATCACTCTATTCAACTTTTCCTGTCACATCACCAGATAGAGAAGCTAAAGCACAGGGACGCAGATCTGGGTTCTGCTGCATCCTCTCACTACGCGAGAGGTCTCTGCTTCATGCCTCATCTTCGATCACTGGAGCTGTACAGTGTAAAGCTGAGTGATGAGTTCTACTCAACGATGGCCTCTGAGGCATCAAAATCAAAGGTATACCCAAACAAAATTTGTATTGGCATTTTTTTTTCCCCAGTAGTTTTGCAATCTTCTAACTGAACATATTTGGATAAATGTTTTTGATATTAAACAAAAAGTAGAAATAATTTGTTGTCATTAGTCACTATTATCCTCATATCAATGTTAAACTGTTACAATGCTGATAGTAAGAAGCATGAGTCATGTGAATGACTGGATTTTAGTGTTATAGTGAATAAATTCATATAAATGCTTGTGTTTAAAGCACGTTTCCTACAAATAGTACTTCACATTATGTATTTTTAGAAATTATTTAAATTTTGTCAATAGTCGCCAGAAATTGATTTTAAATGTGCATACAAATAGACGGATATAAACGCATATTTTTAAGCGCATATGATTTCCTGTAGATAGGCCTAGTATTCCTCTTTTTTGTGTGTCGATTATTCATTGTCCCAATAAAATATTACATGCACAATATTATATAGATAGCTATAACATGTTATTTTGCTTGACAAGACATGGTCTCCTTTTCAACTTTTTTATTTGTTTGTCTTTTTTTTGCTTGTACCACAGCAATGTCTCTTAGTTTTTTTCTCTCTCTCCCTTTTATTGGAAACGATTTCCTTCAAAATTTCGTGCATTCTCCAAACTAAACATAATGCTATTTCACACTTTTTTTCGAAATAATATTTGGTTAATAATCAAAATCACGCTCATTATAAAACAATAGCCTGACCATGCTGTCAATCATGGAAGTGAATTCAATTGAATTCAATTGACTTCAGTGTCAGGATTGTATAAATTCAATCGATTCTCAGTTTCAGTCATTTAAGTCATTCTAGAATATTATTTTTTGAACTACAGATTAATGTATCCCTCGGCAGTATGCCGAAGGATACTTTGAATTCAGCAGCTAGCAGCATGCCGCCGTGTCATATTCTAGTGTGCGCTCTATATTACTGCAACATTTCTTGACAGATTTCTTTCAAATTTTGTATAGAGAATGTATCTTGGTCAAATCTACACATCTTTAGTGTTTGGTGATGGTGGTGCCACCTGTGTTCGTCTGTTATAGGGTCAAAGGTCATATTTTGGTGGGTGTCTAGTGTACGCTCGATCTGCAGGTCATATTTCATGACAGATTTCTCGCAAATTTTGTATGGAGATGTATCTTGGTACAATCTACACATGTATATCTACACTTTTGGGCGATGCTGCTCCTATTCTTAATTGACAATTGTCCGAGCCACTATAGTGGCAATCTCTACATGTACATCATCTTTTTGTTTCAGGGAGGGGAGAGGGGATCTTTGTCCCGCTTTTGAACATAAGGATGATACAAGAGTACTTCTTTTTTTCCATATTAGGATTGAGTGCGTCTCTCTATAACTCAACTTTGTTCCTATGTAGCTTTCTCTATTTGCCCTTGTCCTCCCTTCTCTTTCTTCAAGTCTCATTTCTACTTTTCTTACTTATTTTTCTCTAAGCTCTCTCTCTCTCTCTCTCATTCTCTCTCAAGCTTGCTGTCAATGTTTTTTCTAGTAGACTATTTTCTTGTATTTATCACTTATTGGTCTTTCTTGGCAATTTCTAATATATCTCGCTCATCAGATAGAGATATATGGTAATTGTTCTCATTTTCTGAAAGTAAGAGAGAAGTAAGAACCATCCATCATCATCAACTAAAGGTGGCGCTGTAAAGCGCTGCTGTGGTCTTCACGAGAGCACGCCATGCAACTCTTTCACCTGCCATTTGTGTTGCACCTTTCATTCCTTGTGCAGACAATCTCTTGATATCATCAGTCCAAGATATTGGTGGACGACCTCTACCCTGTTTTCCTTCGACTGCTCCTTGCATTATTTGCTTCTCAACACCTTCAGATCTCCTAACAATGTGCCCAAAATAGTTTAGTTTTCTTTCCATGAATCCCCTTCTGATGGTCAAGTCTGTTCCAATCTTTTCCAGGACCCACACATTTGTCTTTTTATCTTTCCATGACACCTGCAACAGCCTCCTGTAGCACCAAGAACCATTACATGCTCAAGGAGAATGATGACCCCTCATTGATAGTAAATGTAACTATCCCCAACTCAGCACATGCTCACAAAATAATTGCATTCTTGTATACATACCTCCACATTACCTTTCTTTTCCTGGTGATACTACAGCATGTCTGACATAGCAACTCCTATGTTGGTATTGTATGGTATATTGTAAACAGGTGGTCAGCTTTGGTGAAGCTACATACCACTGTCTCTTGTTAGCTCACTAATGATTGGGAGATGATGTCACCAAATGAATGAGATCTGGAGCATTTTTTTTTAGGGTGGAGCTTAGTAGGTCTGAGAAAATTATTTTTAAAAATATTTAAAACTCTATGAAATATATTTAGATGTTTCGAATAACAAGATACGAGTTGTATGCAGCCCTGCACATCAACAGGAATCATCTTATATTTGGATTTCACCCCACTTTTAATGATTTTAACCGTAGTTCACATGACCAAGAAATCAGGTAACAACTATTGTCAAAGACTGTTCTCACAATTTTCTTGTAAAATTACCTGATATCAATAATATGGCACAATGTCAATTCGCTTGCCTGTCCAGTGACAGATGTATCACATATCTGAAGCAATATGTATTCATGCGAGTGTCCTTTTGTATCTAGTGAATGCAGAAGAACTAATAAAATACTTACTAATCCACGTTGAAGGAAACAGATGAAATAAGCCTACTGAAAACAAAGGGGAAAAGGTATAACATACTCTCTTGAAGATATCATTTTGATGTAATATCTTCCCACCGATACAATAGCTTAAGCACCTCTTTTCAAATCAAATCATGCCATGCATATTGAAATGCTTTTTTGTTTATTATAATACCGGTACTTTGTTTCATTTAAACTATAGCAAAAATCGAGACAAGACTTGGTGAATGATTAAGTTCAATACTGAGATGCAGATTCATCTGATATTTTCTGTGATTTATAAAGGTGTTTATGTTGGTAAAGACAATAATTGGATCACATCGTGGATTTCACTTTGGTGTGAACTGATAAATTATCTTGGCACAGATCCAGACGCTGAGTATGAAGTATGTTTCACTGATGAATCCACGGAGACTACACTCCATTCTCTCGCTACCATGCCTCCAGTCACTCACCTTGACAGATATCGGACAAGTTGACATGGACAATGGAGAGACACTGGTTTGTATCTTTACTTTTCCAAGATTGAAGTCAAAATCCTCTTTTTGTCATAATGAAGGGGTTCAGAAAAACCAAAGAGACTAAATATGAATGATAAAGGAATTGCCAAAAGAATAAAGTAATTTGTTTTGAAATCAAGTTAAAATGACATACTATGGGCTGTTTAGTAAATCGATGAATGGTTTTATATATCGTCAAATTTGTAAATTCGGTAATTTGAAGTCATTTAATTTGTATGCCTCCGTTACGAAGTAGCCGGAGGCATTATGTTTTCGGGTTGTCCGTCCGTCCGTCCGTCCGTACGTCCCGTTCTTGTGATCGTGTTATCTGAAGAACCGATTGATGGATTCCTGCCAAACTTTGGTCATGTATGTATCTTGCAGAGCCGATGAACTGATTAGATTTTGGGGTCACAAGGTCAAAGGTCAAAGGTCACAGGGCTCATTATGTATGCAAAAACAGCTCATGATCGCGTTATCTGAAGAACCGATTGATGGATTCCTGCCAAACTTAGGTCATGTATGTTACTTGCAGAGCCGATGAACTGATTAGATTTTGGGGTCATGAGGTTAAGGTCAAAGGTCGTGTGGCTCATTATGTATGCAAAAATAGCTTGTGATCGCATTATCATTAGAACAGATTGATGGATTCCTGCCAAACTTAGATCATGTATGTATCTTGCAGAGCCAATGAACTGAGTAGATTCTTGGGTCATGAGATCAAAGGTCAAAGGTCATGGGCTCGTGTATGCAAAAATAGCTTGTGAACGCATTCTCATCAGAACTGACAGATGGATTACTATTTAACGCGGGACATCTTGCAGAGCCAATGAACTGAGTAGATGTTAGGGTCATGAGGTCAAAGATCAAAGGGTCATATATGTATATAAGAAATTGCTTGTAATCACGATATTTTGAGAACCTGTTAATGGATTACAATTGAACTTGAATTTGAAAACTTTTTTCTATTTTGGTTTGTAAAATTGCTCTATGACGGAGGCATCATTTCGACTGCGCGCAGTCGAAGTTCCATCTAGTTTGTTTTGTTAGTCTAGCTGAACTAATATCACGATAAAAAAGATGATAGTGAATACTAAAATCCCGTCATTTTCCACTGAAAACGGAGGATTAAACCTCTAATAATAATGTTGGTGGAAACTGACAAAATAAAGAAAACATTTTAACAAAGGTTTCAGAAAAGGCGGACAAAGAACAAAAACAATGAGAAATTTTGGATGTCGATAATGCTAATGATATACAAAAACTCATATTGCCAATGCGATCATGATGTGTTATGCCATACAGGAAAAAAATTATCCTAATATTTTTTATCCAAAATACCAAAAATATCTTTTCCAAAGTCTTATGATACACAAACCTCTATTTAAATGGAGGGCAATACACTTTTAGGCCTAATGGAACATAATCTGCTGGATCACTGAATTGGAAAACAGAGAGGTATTTTTAATATTTTGTAAAAAATGTCAGTTATAGTTCATCAGGAACGGCATAACGCATGTGACTGTGACGCCAATAGAAGATTATTTATATCACTTATAATCTCAGCATCCCAAAGTTCAAAACTTTTGTATTCTTTGTCCATTTTCTCCAAACCTACCCGTTTGTTTATTTCTACTAAGGCAACTTACATTGAAATGTTGAAAACCCTTTAGGTTTTATTATTATATATTTGTGAAATATTTACCAAGCATGATATGAACAGTAAAAGTATTATATTGATTATTGAAACAATAATTTGTCTGGATATTCAATATCATTTTTTACATCAGCGTTGGTTTCCATTCATATCATATAGTGAGCCTTTTTTCATTGCTGTTTCTTGTAGACTCTTCAAACATCCTCAGTAGATGAGCTTTTTGTGGATGGTAAGGATGTGATCAGCCTGTGGAATCTTGGACTTCATACATCATGTCCCCGAGTGAAACGACTCATACTGAACTACAGGGAAGAGGAGAATGTCTCATCAGGAATCGTGACAATGGCCTGCTCTCCATTCTATCATCTATTAACTCACCTTCATATCCTGGGAAAAACCACACTAAATGATCCTGTGTCATTTTGTGATGCGGTTAAAACATCATGTCCTCTACTCACCAATCTGTACCTTTGGCTCATTGCACTGAAGAATGAGAAGGCAACCGAGATCATCCAACTAATGAAGACTCATCCACACCTGACAAGCATAGAGTGAGTCTCATTTGATTTACCAGGGTAACGATTGCCACAGTATAATCAAACTCTGACTTGTATTTATTGTGGAACGCATTTCGGTTTACTTTTGACTGAGTTTCTTCTCTTCATTTGCTACCTCTATTTCTCTTCCTCTCTCTCTCTCTCTCTCTCTCTCTCGCCCACCCCCTTCCTCTCTCTATGTCCCTCTCGTTAAATTATTTGTCTTTCTCTTTTTAAAGTTCTCTTTTGATTCCTTCATCCCACTCTCTATCCTGCATTTCCTCCCCCTCTCTTTACTCTCTTTATCATAGCCTCTTTTGCTATCATACAACGACTCTTTGTAAAAAGAGATGGTTTGAAGTTTTTTACTGCACGTTACAAACCTGTAAGCATGTTTATGCCGTACACTTTAATTGGTATTGATGCAGATGAGATATACCTGATTATGTTTGATCTAAAGAGGAAAACTAGCAATGATTTAACCCAGTTGGTTCTTGATATCAAAAGGAAATTGAATTGGCAAAATACTCTACAAGCAACCTATCGTCATTGCCACTGAATTTGATTTCATGCAGGGTCAGGGGTATAGCTGCATTAAGGTTTTGAAATGAATCTCAGATGGTTATGAAAGTGCATACATGAGTGGGTTGTCTGTATAGGGGATTTTACAATAGTTTACATAATCTGATGATCTCTTCATTTCAGGATTATTCATATCAATATAATTTTCTTATTATAAATGTAAATCAATACTTCATCTGATTAATCATGATGTATCCTACATACCCAATTTTGATACCATGGTTATTTGCAGTTATGCAATATTATGCAAGGTATAATTGGATGTGTAATTGTCATCTATTCTCACACCACATAGCATACATCTCTGATTGCTTTTTAAAAGAGTATCGTACATCAGGTTTGTTCAAAAGATCATGTATCGAGCCCCTGAAATGTACTGTTTTATTACTATAGGTTGGATGGGTGTGATACCAACGCGGCTCTGGATCCACTGATTTCTGAGGTGAACAGTGAAGGCAAGGTGACTGTCACCGTGGAGCATGATCAGGTAAGATATAACACTAGATTACATGGCCATCCTCTGATTGATTCTCATCCCTTTTTCTAGCATTCCATCGAAGTAGGCTACTTTTTTAATTATCCATATTTAACTCCGCCCAATCAGTACCCAAGAATAAACAATGCACATAATTTAAGCTGTTGTTTATGTGTTTATTCTGGCCTGATTAAATTGATCAAGTCTAGCAATAGGTTCGTTCTTGATCTGTGTATTGATATATGAAAACCGAAATATTACAAACATAGAGAAAAAGACGCTGTACAACTATATTGACATTTTTTAGTGAAAATGTACTTTTCCTTCACGTGCATGATGTATAAGGCAAAAACGCTCATTGTACTTTGTCCTCTTTTTAGAAAAAGCAATATGACCTTAATATCTGATACAAATATGGAAATTTTCCCCTAACTATATATATATAGGTCTAATTGAAGAAATGTTTCAAATTATCATGTAGCATGCATCTTAGCAAAACTAACTCCACTCAGCAACTTGACAAAAAGTAGATAGATGAAACATGCTTTTTACAATAATGCAATATTGATGAGTTCTATTTTATTTCTAGAACATCTTAAAGATGAATAATGTTGTTTGTGGCCTGCATTTCTTTATAATCAAACTGCATGTATATTCTCACTTCTGTAATTAAAAACAACAACAAATAACATTTCATGAAGCAATGATGTCATTAAGATGGGTGTTAGGTACGGAGTGTAGGACTATGTGTCTCCTCTTCCTCTGCCTGCTACCTTGGTCATGATAGTGACATCATAATATCAAATCTGCCCTGCCTAAAATGTAATGCTTGTAGTACCTTTCGGGAAAAAATACCCCACTAATGTCTTCAAATTATTAGGGCCTATATATGTAATCAATTTAAATCCAATTTTGGTTTTACTAAATGATATCCTAGCATTTGATCATCATCAATTTCTCTCAAATTTGAATATACATGTATGATTGAATCCATTAGGCCTAGAAATAAAAAAATGTAGTATTGCCCTTTAGGTGCCAGCACCTGGGTTGGTTGGTCGATGTTTTGGGGGATTTTTTTTCTCCCTCTTTGGGCTGATATTTCTCAGTTTTGAATGCTTTAAAATATGTGTTTCAGCGACGTCATTCCATTCATATCTTTTCACCTCATAATAAACCATGGTTTACAATGTTGTCTTGCGACAACACTCTGTGCTTCCCAACTGACGAATTGGTTTCCAACTACCTGTAAAACTTGGTAGCAATGTGAAGATTGTTGACAAATTTTACAGGTAGTCCCGGGCACAAAGTGGTCTCTTTACTAACCAAAGAAGGGACCAAAACTCACACAGGAAAAGACAGCCAGACAGTTTTGCATGCAAGAGGTTCAAATCATAGGCTATTACAAATGTTTGTCTTTAAACTGGCCTACTTCATAGAATATGCTCTTCATTCCTGTTTCAGTTCTTGGGATTGTTCCCAGTGTACGTTTTCTTGAGTCTGAAATGAGTCAAATCTGACAAGAAATTTAAACAATTCAAATACATGAATGTTTGAACTCATTGCATGGTATATACACGTACACGAGGCCGGGTCTACTTGTTTACGCTAGCAGGATTTCATAAAGCTGTTCGTAAAGTAACGCATGACTTTACGAACGACTTGTATATAAACGGCTGCTAGGCTAAAGCCGGGGTAATAATAGATTTGCCTCAGAATAGAATTATCTAGATAGATGGCGCTATAGAAATGCTTATTATTATTATTATTATTATTAGTTGAACCTCATCAAACCATGTGATGGCAGCAGACTACTACGGCCTTGAAAATGAAACCTGTCGAATGTGGATGTAACCAGGCTACCCGAATAACTATTTACTAGTATACTAATTGAAGGATCATTAGAGTTAACATGTATGGAATACAGTATCTTAAAGCCTATTTGCCCTAGTTTGGCCAGGAGGGATTGGACCTCCTTGCATGGCCACTGACAGGTGGTTATCTCATCATATTAGCTCTCAATTAACGTAAGAAAAAGGGGACCATGCATGGGGGGCGAATGGTCACTAATTAGGCATTGTTTGCTATATAGAGGGCGCAAGTAGCTAGTGCAGTGGGGCTTTAAGCAATTATTGATTATACCATATCTTGATACTTTTGATGAATAACTTCATAATAATGGTTGAAGCATATGGAGCACCAAGGAAAGCAAAGGCATGACGCCTTGTGTGCTCTCATCATTTAATATAATAAAAAAGAGATTTCCTGTTGAAGATGGATTATTATGTAAAATCAATCTATGCAAAACAACCTACAGCAAACAATATACAGCCTACAACCAACAAGCTATGTTCTCATTTCCATGTCCATCAGGCTCCCACATGACAGACTATCAAAACTTACCTGTTTCGTTTGTAATTGTTGACATTGCAATTAATTAATGTATTATAATTCAATATGTTACTCTAATTGATCTTTCCTAAATATTTGCTATCTGTATTAACTTTGCTCTTAATGCATTAATTCTTTTAGCTACATGTCTTTAGTTTAAGGTTTTTGTATTTCTTCTTGTAACTAGTGAAATATACTTGTACATGCCAGGGGCGGATCTAGCTTTTTGCTAAGGGGGGGGGTTTGACCAAAATAATGACGATGCGGAGCATCGTCAACGAGCCGCGAAGCGGCGAGCCGATTTTTTGGGGGGGTGTTTATTTGAACCCCGTAAATGATGTTTTCCTGGCATCTATTAACACAATGGAGACCATAAAAAGCAGTGCATGATAACGTCTTTTTAAATCAAGTAACAGTTTAATACACAGTTATATCCAGAGTTATCATGTGTTTGGTTAAGTTACCAGATGAGTTGAATATCTTCTCACAATATTTGCACTTGAAAGGGTTTCTCTCTACAGCGTGCGTTCTTTTTTCTTTCTTTTTTTCTTTTTTTTTTCCTTTTTTTTTTTTTTTTTTTTTTTGGCCGCCCAAGGGGGGGGGGGTTTGAACCCCCTAAACCCCCCCCGTAGATCCGCGCCTGCATGCTTATGTTTTACTTTTTAAAGCGCATAGAGAAATTTCCATTTATTATGTGCTTAATAAATCAATTTTTATTATTATTATTACAACAGGCTCCTTCATTTCCTCATTTCCAATTTTACTGAAGTCTTTAATTTACCACTAACTACAAAAACAATCAAAGTGATTTGATATATTTTATGAACTTATGTGTATTCAAATACGTCTGTACTGTAACTATCATTACATTTCTTGTAAATAAAGCTGAAAATGTGTAACCTGAAATATGAAATAAACCGAACTGAACTGAAGTGAATTTGAACAAATCCAAACTCTCTGTTGATTGTTTAATAACAACTCCAACTGGTTTGAGTTCCCTCATATTGGCTATACTGTAATGATGATTATAATATAATGCATTGCACAATTATAACAAGGTCATCAGGAATCTAATCCGTAAGGTTCTGTTGATATATCCTTCATCACGGTGATATATGTATTTTGTAAGAATTCAAAGGAGCTTTCCGGTATACCAGGATTTATTTCATTGTCTACAGGTAAAGTAATTTGTATCAACCTTTTTCCTGTTTAACCAACAATACATCCATTATCAAGAAAGATTGTTGAAAATATTGAGTGTAGAAAGTGTATACTTGATCTAGACAAGTTTTAGTCTTATTTCTGTTGTATCCAATAAATTCTTGCTTTTGAGATTGAACATGTTTTTCTAAGTTTAATCAAATGATTTGGAAAATGGCGTTTGATGGAACACTTCTCTTGATTTACAGGATTATTGTTGTTTTATTTAATATCATTAGACTGTGTGCCTATTTTCCATCACAATGATGCAATGTAAGTTATGTTTATATGTTTGAATAAGATATACCAATGTAATAGCTTATAAATTGTCAAAGGTATATTCTTATCTACCACGACAATTTCTCTCAAGTTTTATTTCAAACATCTAATGATCCTGTACAGTGTTTTAACTTTTACATCTTATCAATTTATACTCTATTATAAATATATTTCCATTTATGTCTATATTGTAATGATTGTTTCCATTATTACCCGAGTTGTAATGATTTGCCAGTTTGTGTGCAGTACACCTAAATATGGGAAAGAGAAGTGGAATCTTGCACTGTGTGTTACGTTATATTATCTTTGTTCGAGCTATTTTATTTAAAGCATTGTTGTTCTTGCCTTGATAAAATCTGGAATCATCTAAAAGCAAAGTGTGAATTCCTCTTTTTGTTATATTTCCAATGTTCATCGATTTGCAGGACTGCTGTAATGCGTTTTTGATATCTGGAATGTATTGACCATGTAAATATATATATATATATGTATACTGTCCTCAGCTGAGGAATCACATTGCATTCATTCACGTCTTTCCACAAACGTTTTTTTATATCTTAATTTATTTTTGCAAATATATATAAGAATGTATATTTTTGTATGTGAATAAAGAGTAAACACCCATAGCTACTGTACAGTGTTTTAACCATTACATCTAATACATGTATACTCTATTATAAATATATTTCCATTTATGTCTATTTTGTAATGATTGTTTCCATTATTACTCAAGTTGTGATGATTTGCAGCACACCTAAATATGGGAAAGAGAAGTGGAATCTTGCAATGTGTGTTACGTTATATTATCTTTGTTCAAGCTGTATTTATTCAAAGCATTGTTGTTCTTGCTTTGATAAAATCTGGAATCATCTAAAAGCAAAGTGTGGATTCCTCTTGTTGTTATATTTCCAATGTTCATCGATTTGCTGGACTGCTGTAATGTGTTATTGATATCTGGAATGTATTGACTATGTATATATATATATATATATATATATAATGTAAAAATAAATGGTTCTGCGTCGGTGCATAAAATGAATAGGACACAAGGTAGATAAATAAAAACACCGGAGAAGTGAATATTCCTTTGACGTTTCGGGCATAGCCCTTTATCGAAGTGATTCAAGCATGAACAATAATATACAAAAACAAAAATATATAGGCGACGCTTGGTAGTCAAGATGCAAAGGCGCGTGAGAGTACGCGAAAGAAGAGAAAAAGAGATAGAGAAACGTCACAAAGCTCAAAAGTTGGACCATTGTGACGTGAGAAAATAGGAGAAAATTAGAAATATAGGGAGCGTTAGAAATATAGGGAGCGTTAGAAGAGCGTATCTCCAGGGGAGATACGCGGAAAGCAAAAGAAAAGGAAAAGAAGAGGCGCACAGAAAGAAAAATAAGCAATTGAAAAAGCATTATGACGTAATAAAGATATTCAAGTTCAACAAAGTTCAGTGTGAGTTAGGGAAAGATCTGAAATATATATATATATATATATACATGTATACTGTTCTCAGCTGAGGAATCACATTGCATTCATTCACGTCTTTCCACAAACGTTTTCTATATCTTAATGTATTTTGCAAATATATATAAGAATGTATATTATTGTATGTGAATAAAATGTAAACACCCATCTTGCAATGTGTGTTACGTTATATTCTCTTTGTTTAAGCTGTATTTAAAACGAGGGAGGATGGGATGAAAATAGATGAGAAACCATAAGAAGAAGGAAGAGAGAAAGCCAGAGAGGAAGAGATATAAAACAGAAGATAAAGATTAAGAGAAGGTATAAAGAGAAAGATAGTTGAGAGGTGAAAATAGAAGATAAAGAAGAAGAAGAAACAGAGAGGGGGAGAATGGTATGAAAACGGAGGATAAAGAAGAAGGGAGAGAGAAAGCCCGAGGGGAAAAAGAGATAAAATGGAAATAGAAGAGAAAGAAGAAGAAGAGAGTGAGAGGGGGGGGGGGGGGAGGGAGAATAGAATATGACATACCAGACGAGATACAATAGACATGTACAAACAAAAAGTATAAACCTGTACTCAAAACGACGAATGTTGTAAATGACTTCCCACAGTTATAATTAAGATGATTTATAACAAATGGCTTTTGGAATATAGTAATCTTTGAAGTCTTGTGCCGAGAAGCAGTGTCTGTGCTTCTTTTCATAGACCACAGGAAATACCATATTTTGGCTCTTACTCTTACTCCAAAATTGATGTCTTCTTTATTGGTTGCGAAATTCCGTCGCATAATAACAACAACCCCAAATACAACTAGATTTGTAATACTTGTTTCGAACAAGAATAGGTGGGCTGATCCAACAAAAAATTGAGACAAAATAAAGGGTACATTTGAGATAGCTTTTTGTCTCAGCTACAACATACTCGAAGTTCAGCGTAAACGAAGCTAAAACGACGAAGATATTGCTCGCGAAAGACAGGAATGTAGAATCGAGTTTTGAGAAAAAGTCATGTCCCATAGAGAATACACGGTAAATGTGAAAAATTGAAATGCCTCCTTCAATCGCAAAAAAGCCATGATGCCTTTGTCAAAATGAAGAATAATAGCTACTGCATTTGTAGAAAATTGTCTCAGCTAAAACATATCAAAATTTTCCATAAATATGCTGACGTCATAATATGCAAATTGGAATTTTGAGTTCGGAGGCCATTTTGATGACGTCAAAAGTTAATTGAGGGTCAAAAGAGACATGAACAAATATCTCCGAATCATACTCTATTAAAATATGAAACAAAATTGGGGTCACCTTGCATCCTAAAGAGCTACAATGGATTTTGTATAGGCATGTTTTTGCCCATATATGCTATGTATTACAAGAGCTCGCGCGCACGGAAATTTTTGTTAAACGGTCGATCATTCCGTTATTAATAGTCAAAAAGAGACAAAAATGCTATCAATTTGTTTGTAAAAATATGTGTAATATTATGAAAGAAAAAAAAATGGCGATTCTATTTTGTATAATAGTTTTACGCGCGAAAACGCACGCGCATGCCCGTGTGGCGCGATTTTTTATAAAATGCTTAGGATGGCATAAAACGTATGCAAAATGATTTTGAGACGATTTTGAGCATTTCAAAATTTTGCGCGCGCATTGACGATCGGACATACGCGCACGCGCGCGTTCTTTGACCTGAAATTGACCGGACGGATATTGACCTTGATCATGATAAATATGAATGACAAATATCTTTTGGTTATGAAGATATGATCATGAGTTGATTTTCGTAAAATTTTACAAAATGGCGCGTAGATGACGTCATCAGTAAAGGTCAATGTTGAAAACGTTATTGTGCTTCGTACATATGCCTATACATATGTGTGCCAAATTTGAAGGCATTTGATTGAGCCATTTTCAAGTCATCGTGCTTACAAAAAAGTGGTTCGAAATAGGAAAAATAAATAAATAAACCAGATTTGTAATACTTGTTTGGAACAAGTATAGGTGGGCTGATCCAACAAAAAATTGAGACAAAATAAAGGGTACATTTGAGATAAATTTTTGTCTCAGCTACAACATACTCGAAGTTCAGCGTAAATGAAGCTAAAACGACGTAAATATTGCTCGCAAAAGACGGGAATGTAGAATCGAGTTTTGAGAAAAAGTCATGTCCCATAGAGAATACACGCAGAATGTGAAAAATTGAGATGCCTTCTTTAATCGCAAAAATACGCCATGATACATTTGTCAAAATGAAAAACTGGAAAATCTATTCATAGAAAATTGTCTCAGCTAGAACATATCAAAATCTGGAAAAAAATCGATCAAAATGTATCGAGATATAATCAATTTTCCAAAAATATGCTGACATCATAATATGCAAATTGAAATTATGATTTCCAAGGCCATTATGATGACGTCATGAGAAAATTGAGAGTCAAATGAGAAATGAAATCATATCTCCAATTCATATTCTATCACAATATGAAGAAAAAATTAGGGTCACCTTGCATCCTGAAGAGCTACAATGGATTTTGCATAGGCATGTTTTTGCCCATATATGCTATGTAATACAAGAGCTCGTACGCACATAAATGTATGTTAACCGGTCGATCATTCCGTTATTAATAGTCATAAAGAGATAAACAAGGTATCAATTTGTTTGTCAAAATATGTGGAATATCATGAAAGAAAAAAAATGACGATTCTATGTTGTGTAATAGTTTTACGCTCGAAAACGCGCGCGCATGAGCGTGTGAGCGATTTTTTTATAAAATGCTTAAAATTATTATTATTATTATTATTTATTTGACCAATTGGAAAACATACAGTGAGTATAACAATCAGATAATACATTGACATTTCATAATACATTCAAACAGCTTTAGGAAAGTGGAGAGGAGATAGAGAGAAGGATACAATCTGCTGGTCAGGGGTGACAAGAGCAATTTAAATTGCTATTACTCGAAAGCATGTCACCCCCCACAGTCTGTATCCTGGAAAATTAAGTAAAATTAAGTAAAATGGCCGAAAATTCATGCAAAATGATTTTGAGACGATTTTGAGCATTTAAAAATTTTGCGCACGCGCCGGACGCGCGGACGTACGCGTACGCGCGCATTTTTTGACCTGAAATTGACCGGACGGATATTGACCTTGATCATGATAAATATGAATGAGAAATAGCTTTTGGTTATGAAGATATGATCATGAGTTGTTTTCGAAAATTTTACAAAATGGCGCCTAGATGACGTCATCAGTAAAGGTCAATGTTAAAAACGTTATTGTGCTTTGTACATATGCCTATACATATGTGTGCCAAATTTGAAGGTATTTGATTGAGCCGTTTTTAAGTTATCATGCTTACAAAAAAGTGGTTAGATGTAAGAAAAATAAATAAATAAAGGCAATTCTAAGGAAATTATAAGGTGGTCTGTACGATATACAGCCCACCTGAAAAGGAGACGTCCAAGAGCTGTATGGGTCCGAGGATGGATCATGAGAAGAATGGAGTTTGGACTGTATGACCAGTTGATGGTGGAGCTGAGGAATGAAGACCCTCGTGCATTCCATCACTTCATGAGGATGCCACCAGCCATGTTTGACCAAGCCTAGCACCAACTTCCGTCCCAACCTGGACCCTTGACTGAAGATGGCACTGACTCTGCGGCACCTGACCTCTGGAACCACATACAGAAACATGCAGTATGCATGGAGGGTGCCACACAACAGCATCAGCAAAGTCGTCAGAGAAGTGGTAGAGGCCATCGTTGAAGAATACGTGGACGAGCTCCTCAGGTGCCCCACCACTGAACAAGGCTGGAGACAACTTGCAGAAAACTGGTATCAGAGGTGGAACTTTCCCCACACCGTTGGAGCCATAGATGGGAAGCACGTGGCCTGCAAAGCTCCAGCCAACTCAGGGTCCACTTATTACAACAACAAGGGCTTCTACAGTACCCTCCTCTTTGCCATGGTTGATGCTAACTACAAGTTCATCTACATCGATGCTTCAGGCAACCATTAGGAGCCAGAGCATATATTAAACACTGAGTTCCCATAGGACATAATTGATTCAAATGGTCATATCTCAGCCAATATTTAATATATTCAATTGGTTTTCGACGTTTGGACATTAGTTTTGATGCTCTTTCAGAAAATGAAGACAAAATTGAGAAATTCTAAAAATATATTTTTGATGAAGTCACACTTCACCACTCTATGCGTCCGCTTCGCAATTATCACCGGTAACCCCTTCGAAGCTGTCATCCACTTCCATCCGCTTTCATCCGCTAGGCTTCCGATGAACATCCGTTTAACATCCCCGCTACATAGTACTACCCACGTCCGTTCTTTTCCGTTCTGTTTTCGCAAGTTTTCGCCAATTTTGTCAATTTCTGGAGCGGATGAAAACGGATGGAGCCACCCCCGGAATTTTGCTCGTCCGCTGTGTCCTTTATGCATACGTCTTGTGTTCATCGGCCAGTGAGACCGGGCCTTAAGGCCCGGTCCCACTGGCCGATGAACGAAGTTTACGAAGTTGGGCGCCGGAAAACCTATGTATAACATTGTATCGAAAGGCGATGATAACCTTTGAGTTCTTGTTTCGAATAGTCATTAAGTGTACTTTTACTGATGTGGTAGAAAGAAAAAAAAGAATTGCGAAATGCACTTTTAGCTTCAATTCCCTGATATGATATTCTTCACAAAACGCCAAGAGTAATATATCTAGCATCCGTTGTGAAAGATATTACATTTATTGTTGTTATTGGGATAGATTCTTACTGTTACAGTAGTCTTAAAGAGAAGGTTGAGTTCTGGGAAGAGGTGCAAAATAATTTGTGATCGTTATCATTGTTGACTATGCAAGTGTGGAAGAAAATCAGATAAAAAATGATCCCTGAAAAGCATGGCTCTTCAAATGCCTTAATATTTTAATAATGGCATGTAACATCATAACAATCGGGACGGATTTTTATGTCACATGTTTATGTAGTCCCATACACATCTTTTTGTGTACAGTGATTGCAACTTTACCAAGACTGGGCCAAATTTCGTATCATTTTGCTGATTTCAGAACCTTGCAGTATACAACAATCCCTATTTGTTAGATGATCGACCTTTGCTTATTGATTCCACACCGTTTCTTTCACAATGCAATCGCATGACCAGAACTCTTTTTTTTCTTTAAATACTAATTTCTGATAATTTGTTATATTTGATGAAAGAGGAACTCAAGTATGCTTTCAGCACGCACCCGGCCTGTCGGGAAATGCTGTACATCCGTTTGAAATGCACTGATGATTATAACATCTGATTTCTTGTTTCGAATAGTCATTAGCCCTAAGTGTACTTTAGCGAAAGTCATTTTGGTAGAAAAACATTAGGATTGCGAAATGCACTTTCAGCTTCTATTTCCTGACATAATATTCTTCGCAGAATAACGCCAAGGTTAATATATGTAGCATCTGTTGTGAAAGGTATTATATTTCTTGCGGTTTGGGGGATAGATTCTTTACTGTAACAGTAGTCTTAAATACTAATTTCTTGTATATTTCTTGAAAGACGATATAAAGCATACTTTCAACACGCACCTGGATGTCGGAACGTGTTGTACATCTGTTTTGCTACAAAATATCCCATTTTGCTGCAGGCCTACTTTCCAGGTCGAAATTCCAGTTGATACCAGTTGAAACCAGTAAGGAATTCAAACTGGTATCTACTGTTTTCAACTGGTATCAACTGGTACCAATTGATACCAGTTGAACAATTTTGCTGTCACTCACTCACTCTCTCTCTCTCTTTCTCTGCTCTATACCCTTCCCGTCACTCTCTCTCTCTCTCTCTCTCTTGCTAGTCTCTAACCTCTCTCTCTCTCTCTCTTTCTCTCTCTCTTTCTCTGCTCTCTATTACCCTTCCTGTCACTCACTCATTCTCACTCTCTCTTTCTCTGCTTTATACCCTTCCCGTCACTCTCTCTTACTCTCTCTCTCTCTCTATCCCTCCCCCTCTCTCTGATACCTTAATTAGGGACGATAAGAAATGCACCAGCTACACGTCTCCTGGGTATGGACTGCACAGTTTTTCATGTGGTTTATTACTAAAGCAGTCACAAGGTGGCGCTAGAACAACGCATCCCTTCATAAAGAAAGAGCCATCAATTGTTTGGACGTCTGTGATCACATTAATGTTTGCTTTTACCACAATTTCTGGAATGAAGATCCAGATTGATCAGTTGCCACAACCTGATAACTCAATGTTTATATATCTTATTGTACAGATATCATACATACATGTAAGTTTGTGGTAGCTTAATGTCTCAGCTACAACATACTCGAAGTTCAGCGTTAATGAAGCTAAAACGACGTAGATATTGCTCGCGAAAGACGGGAATATAGAATCGAGTTTTGAGAAAAAGTCATGTCCCGTAGAGAATACACGCAAAATGTGAAAAATTGACATGCCTCCTTTAATCGCAAAAAATACGCCATGATGCTTTTGTCAAAATGAAGAATATTAGTAACTGCATTTGTAGAAAATTGTCTCAGCTAGAAAATATCAAAATTTGAAAGAAAATCGATCAATATTTACAGAGATACAATCAATTTTCCATATTATGCTGACGTCATAATATGCAAATTGGAATTTTGAGTTCGGAGGCCATTTTGATGACGCCATGAGTTAATTGAGGGTCAAATGAGACATGAAAAAATATCTCCGAATCATACTCTATTAAAAAATGAAAAAAAATTGGGGTCACCTTGCGTCCTAAAGAGCTACAATGGATTTTGTATAGGCATGTTTTTGCCCATATATGCTATGTATTACAAGAGCTCGCGCGCACGGAAATTTTTGTTAAACGGTCGATTATTCCGTTATTAATAGTCATAAAGAGCAAACATGGTAGCAATTTGTTTGTACAAATATGTGAAATATTATGAATGAAAAAAAAATTCGATTCTATATTGTGTAATAGTTTTACCCGCGAAAAAGCGCGCGCATGCCTGTGTGCGCGATTTTTTATAAAATGCTTAAAATAGCCTAAAACGTATGCAAAATGATTTTGAGACAATTTTGAGCATTTTAAAATTTTGCGCGCGAATTGACGCGCGGACGTACGCGCACGTGCGCGTTATTTGACCTGAAATTGACCGGACGGATATTGACCTTGATCATGATAAATATGAATAAGAAATAACCATTGGTTATGAAGATATGATCATGAGTTGATTTTCGTAAAATTTTACAAAATGGCGCCTCGATGACGTCATCAGTAAAGGTCAATGTTGAAAACGTTATTGTGTTTTGTACATATGCCTATATATATGTGTGATAAATTTGAAGGCATTTGATTGAGCCATTCTCAAGTAATCGTGCTTACAAAAAAGTGGTTCGAAATAAGAAAAATAACGAATAATAAATAAATAAAGGCAATTCTAACGAAATTATAAGGTGGTCTGTACGTTATACAGCCCACCTGATAAATAAAGGCAATTCTAACGAAATTATAAGGTGGTCTGTACGTTATACAGCCCACCTGACTAGATTTGTAATACTTGTTTGGAACAAGTATAGGTGGGCTGGTCCAACTAAAATTTGAGGCAAAATGAAGGGCAAATTTAAGATAGCTTATTGTCTCAGCTACAACATACTCAAAGTTCAGCGTAAACGAAGCTAAAACGACGGAGATATTGCTCGCGAAAGACGGGAATGTGGAATCAAGTTTTGAGAAAAAGTCATGTCCCATAGAGAATACACGCAAAATGTGAAAAATTGACATTCCTCCTTTAATCGCAAAAATACGCCATAATGCTTTTGTCAAAATGAAAAATCGTGATAACAGCATTTGTAGTAAATTGTCTCAGCTAGAACATATCAACATTTGGAAGAAAATCGATCAATATTTACAGAGATACAATCAATTTTCCATAAATATGTTGACGTCATAATCTGCAAATTGGAATTTTGAGTTCGGAGGCCATTATGATGACGTCATGGGTTAATACACCAGTTTACAGTTGTATCAGTGCGCATGCGCAGACAGTTGATCTCGGGTCACTGGCCCCGGAAGCGGGGTCAGTGGCCCCGGAAGCGGGGCCAATAACTTTTGACCAGTGGTATTTATGCGTAAATTAAGATTGCGCCCATGCAAATGATGATGTGCGCGCACAACGCAGCGCGTAGGGCAGTGATATCATCAAAATTTGCATGGGCGCAATCCTAATTTACGCATAAATACATGACCTCTAGGTCATTGGCTTTGTTTAAAATGGCGCACACAACTGTAAACTGGTGTATTGAGGGTCAAAAGAGACATGAAACAATATTTCCGAATCATACTCTTTTAAAATATGAAAAAAAATTGGGGTCACCTTGCATCCTAAAGAGCTACAATGGATTTTGTATAGGCATGTTTTTGCCCATATATGCTATGTATTACAAGAGCTCGCACGCACAGAAATTTTTGTTAAACGGTCGATCATTCCGTTATTAATAGTCATAAAGAGACAAACATGGTATCAATTTGTTTGTAAATATATGTGGAATATTATGAAAGAAAAAAATGGCAATTCTATGTTGTGTAATTGTTTTACGCGCGAAAACGCGCGCATGCGCGTGTGCGCGATATTTTAAAAAATGCTTAGAATGGCCTAAAACGTATGCAAAATGATTTTAAGACGATTTTGAGCATTTTAAAATTTTGCGCGCGCATTGACGCGCGGACATACGCGCGTTCTTTGACCTGAAATTGACCGGACAGATATTGACCTTGATCATGATAAATATGAATGAGAAATATCTTTTGGTTATGAATATATGATCATGAGTTGATTTTCGTAAAATTTTACAAAATGGCGCCTAGATGACGTCATCAGTGAAGGTCAATGTTGAAAAAGTTATTGTGCTTTGTACATATGCCTATACATATGTGTTCCAAATTTCAAGGCATGTCCCATAGAGAATACACGCAAAATGTGAAAAATTGACATGCCTCCTTTAATCGCAAAAAATACGCCATGATGCCTTTGCCAAAATGAAGGATCGTAGTAACTGTATTTTGTAGAAAATTGTCTCAGCTAGAATATATCAAAATTTGGAAGAAAGTTGATCAATATTTACAGAGATACAATCAATTTTCCATAAATATGCTGACGTCATAATATGCAAATTGGAATTTTGAGTTCGGAGGCCATTTTGATGACGTCATGAGTTAATTGAGGGTCAAATGAGACATGAAAAAATATCTCCGAATCATACTCTATTAAAAAATGAAAAAAAATTGGGGTCACCTTGCATCCTAAAGAGCTACAATGGATTTTGTATAGGCATGTTTTTGCCCATATATGCTATGTATTACAAGAGCTCGCGCGCACGGAAATTTTTGTTAAACGGTCGATCATTCCGGTATTAATAGTCATAAAGAGACAAACATGGTAGCAATTTGTTAACAAAATGGTAACAAAATATGTGGAATATTATGAAAGAAAAAAAAATTCGATTTTATATTGTGTAATAGTTTTACGCGCGAAAACGCGCGCGCATGCGCGTGTGCGCGATTTTTTATAAAATGCTTAAAATGGCCTAAAACGTATGCAAAATAATTTTGAGACGATTTTGAGCATTTCAAAATTTTGCGCGCGTATTGACGCGTGGACGTACGCGCACGTGCGCGTTATTTGACCTGAAATTGACCGGACGGATATTGACCTTGATCATGATAAATATGAATAAGAAATAACTATTGGTTATGAAGATTTGATCATGAGTTGATTTTAGTAAAATTTTACAAAATGGCGCCTAGATGACGTCATCAGTGAAGGTCAATGTTGAAAACGTTATTGTATTTTGTACATATGCCTATACATATGTGTGCTAAATTTGAAGGCATTTGATTGAGCCATTTTCAAGTAATCGTGCTTACAAAAAAGTGGTTCGAAATAAGAAAAATAACGAATAATAAATAAATAAAGGCAATTCTAACGAAATTATAAGGTGGTCTGTACGTTATACAGCCCACCTGATAATAAATAAAGGCAATTCTAACGAAATTATAAGGTGGTCTGTACGTTATACAGCCCACCTGATAAATAATAAATAAATAAATAAATAAAGGCAATTCTAACGAAATTATAAGGTGGTCTGTACGTTATACAGCCCACCTGATAAATAAATAAATAAATAAAGGCAATTCTAACGAAATTATAAGGTGGTCTGTACGTTATACAGCCCACCTGATTATGTATAGCATAAATATTAGTCTTGTATATGAACAAATGTGCACAGGCAAAGGCTGATTGTGTGCATGAAAAACAAAGTTTATTTGTAAAGAAAGGGGCGTCGACCCAGGTCGGGTCTTGAAGAAAACTGCCAACATTGCATGCTAAGGAGGGCGGGGAATGAGGAAAGGGGGGGGGGGCTTTGTAATGTTCATTATTTAAGAGCACCAGTGGTTTGAATCCATGATATTTGGTAATTTGCTGTTTCATGCAATAATGACGTCAAGTATTGTGGAGTTATGAATATAATAATACATATCCACCCCCTGTATTGCCTCCCATCGCAGCAGCTATCCTGTCCTGTTCTTCCTTTTCTTCTGTAATTTCATAGCTCCTCTTCCATTCTGTAACCCTCACTCCAAATCTCAAATTTAAACTCTTTTTAACCGCCCTCCTTCTGCTCTCCACGGCATCCCTCAATCTCCTTATATAATACTGTCACTGTCTACATCATCTAATCCCCTTTCTCATGACCCCCCCCCTTCTCCAAGTCCGTATCAACTACCTTAATCTCCCTCACTCTCTCCTTCTTAGTCTCTCTCTCTCCCCAACTATATCTCCACTCCTCTCTCTCTCTCTCTCTCTCTCTCTCAGTATTTGCTCCCTAGCCTCATTGCTAAATTGATCTTCTTTATATCACCTTCTCGCCCCTACTGCCCCTACTGCCCCTACTGCCTAACCCAATGTCTCTAATAATGATAATCTTTTAAAGTCCACTCCAAATTTTATTAAGTTAAACCGAAAATGGAAATTCTTCTTGCCCAATTGATCGTGAGCCCGGCAGCCACTGAGCAGCGCCAGATCGACGTTGCTCTATCCCTTATTGTTGAACGCCAAACAAGGTAGCAGCAACTCCCTTTTTTTAACGCGGTATGACGCGGCCGGGGTTCGAACCCACGACCTCCCGGTTGTGAGGCGGACGCTCTACTGACTACTAGTATATCGAATAGAATTGACCAGTTCACAAATGTATTTGATTCAACTCCCGGCCAACTCTATCTCCAAGCCCCCCCCCCCCCCCACCCCCGATGCTACATGATCATTAGGAACTGAATCATTCATAGTGTATTGTATCTAAAAAGCCAGGAGTATGATCACAGCTTAATTATGCTGCTATATCTATCAAATCTAAAATGCATGAATTTGGAGACGTTCAAATGCAATTCTGAATTGCTTGAATACATTTGTGAAATGGTCTCTACCTAGACACTCTCGTTCAGTTTAAGCGATCGCACTCCACATTGCACAAATTTAATACAATTGTACATGAACTAGACAAACATGTAAAAGTTCAATAATTTAATTATTACAATCCACAAGAGTACACTTGCTCGACATACTTTCATTTATGTCTCAATTCTGGATCATGATCTCAAAGATATGTCTTTCACATATTAAGTGAAGTAGCCCCTGAAAGGAATATGAAATCATAAAGCAATCAACAGGTTTCCAGTTTCTGTGTAGACTTGAATGAAATGTAATGATTGCACTAACTTCCAAGGAAGGATTTCATATTTGATTGATAGCATGGATATTTCCATACCATGAAGATACATTTAGTGTCTTGAATGACAAGCGAGCCCAACTTAAAGTTGGCAACCAAAACAAAAATTAAGTTTAACAATAATAGTACGGTAATAATAATGATAAAACAGTCGAACCTGCTTTAGTGACCACCTGGATAGAAAGACCACCTGTCTACAAAGACCGCATTTTTTGTTTCCCGTGAAATGGTTTTTTCATTGAAACATGTACCAAAGGAACCTGTCTATAAAGATCACTTATCTCCCTTGGGTGGTCTTTAAAGACAGCTTTCACTGTAATAAGAATGGGTTCTTGTATAGCACTCGTGTTTGTCAAATTTGACACTCCTAGACCAACTGCACATAATTGCGGCTGCTAACAAGCTGAATGCAGAGCTAAACAGCAGATGTTATCACCGCCATGGACAAGGTACAGCAGACCCCTCGAGAGCGCCAGGGAAGAAGAATCAACCTGGAGGAAGCCAATGTGAATGCTAAAGGCCCAAGTGCTTCTGATGCGGCCGAGAAGGACATCTCGTGGTGAATAGGTATTATCCAGTTAAGGGGAAAACTTGCAACAAGACAGTGTAAGAAGGAAGGACATTTTGCGTCTGTTTGCGAAATGCTGCAAATCAAAGACTGTGAACAATAGCAAGCATTTAAAGCCCTACTGTCCTTGTAGCTTCTTGCTCCTTCGATATAGAAAACTTCCCCAATTGGTGCCTGCTGGTCCCCCATGATCCTCTATTTCTTATGTTATTTGAGAGCTGAGTAATGAGATAGCCACCTGTCAGTGACCTCGATGTGTGGTCTAATCCCTCCTGGCCAAACTAGTGCAGATAAGCTTTAAGAGAAAACCAGTGAAACAAGGAGTGAATAACGTACTTGAGGACAATGAGGACAGCTAGGACAAAGAGAGACGATCCTTGTTGTTCCAATGTGGGAGTATGAAACCATTTCTCTCACTGTAGATCAACCTGAGGTACATGTAGGTTTGGACAGTGGGACAGCTGTGAACATCATCTTTGAAACAGAGGGAGATAAGATGCCAATCAGAAAAGACACACAAGAACAATTAATAAATTGTATGCAATGATACGAGTCTAAAGAACCGCTAGCGTTGCTCAGGAGGTATTCGATCAGATTATCTGGGTTAGGAAGACAACCGATAGAGGCAGAGTTCTACGTCATAACAGGAAAATGGCCAGCGTTACTAGGCAGGCAGACAGCTATCAAGCTAGGCGTGGCTAAAATAAAATAAGAGTCAATCAAGTAGATGGTGTACATGATAAGTATCCAGAGTGTTTCAAGGGTATACCGACTACAAACTAGAACTGTATGTTGACGAGACTGTGACACCTGTAGCCCAGGGCATGTACAGAGTACCCTACAGTATGTGACAAAGAGTATTAAGCATTAAAGATAAAGACCAGTTCTGGTCATGCGATTGCATTGTGAAAGAAACGTTATGGAATCGATCAGAAAAGGTTGATCATCCAACATATAAGTATTGGCGTGTACTGCAAGGTTCTGGAATTATCAAAATGATAAGAAATTTGACCCAATCTTGGTAAAGTTACAAGCACTGTACACAGAAAGAAGTATATGGGACTACGCGATATCTATCATGTCCAAATAGATATAATATTTTACCAAATATTTCAATTAGTAGGCGGTTTCTCGGCAAAATTTGTATCATTACGTTTTAGTCAAAACATATTCTTTCACATGATTGGTAATAAGAGCTTCCATTTCATTTGTTGAGAGGGGGGCGTTTCCAAAACTGGTCTTTACATTTTAAGCTAGATGAGCTTGAGCGGCTAGACATCATTGAACAGGTATAGAGGAGCCTACATCATGGGTGAGCCCAGTCATGGTAAATGTAGTTCCTAAACCCAATGGATATTAACATACATCTCAATAAATCATAAGTACTTCTTAATGTATAAATGGTAATTATTAATTAAACTGTCAGTCGTAGGGATTCCTTGAATGCTGTGAGCACCGAAATCGGTAGCCTAGCAGAGCCGGGGTAATATTGGAGCGCTTTGAGCACCTTGCAGGGTGGATAAATTGGATATGTGCGCTATATAACTATCCAATATTATTATTATTATTATTATCATTAGTTGAGCTGTAAGTGTACTAAAATGTTTGTTGTTGTTGATGTTCAGTCTGTCCAGGAGGCTCCTCACCCTGTACCTTGTGTCTGAACATGTGAGATGTAAAGCTATGATTCAAGGTGAATGTCAGTCTGTCCAGGAGGCTCCTCACCCTGTACCTTGTGTCTGAACATGTGAGATGTAAAGCTATGATTCAAGGTGAATGTCAGTCTGTCCTGGAGGCTCCTCACCCTGTACCTTGTGTCTGAACATGTGAGATGTAAAGCTATGATTCAAGGTGAATGTCAGTCTGTCCAGGAGGCTCCTCACCCTGAACCTTGTGTCTGAACGTGTGAGATATAAAGCTATGATTCAAGGTGAATGTCAGTCTGTCCTGGAGGCTCCTCACCCTGTACCTTGTGTCTGAACATGTGAGATGTAAAGCTATGATTCAAGGTGAATGTCTGTCTGTCCAGGAGGCTCCTCACCCTGTACCTTGTGTCTGAACATGTGAGATGTAAAGCTATGATTCAAGGTGAATGTCAGTCTGTCCAGGAGGCTCCTCACCCTGTACCTTGTGTCTGAACATGTGAGATGTAAAGCTATGATTCAAGGTGAATGTCAGTCTGTCCTGGAGGCTCCTCACCCTGTACCTTGTGTCTGAACATGTGAGATGTAAAGCTATGATTCAAGGTGAATGTCAGTCTGTCCAGGAGGCTCCTCACCCTGTACCTTGTGTCTGAACATGTGAGATGTAAAGCTATGATTCAAGGTGAATGTCAGTCTGTCCAGGAGGCTCCTCACCCTGTACCTTGTGTCTGAACATGTGAGATGTAAAGCTATGATTCAAGGTGAATGTCAGTCTGCCCAGGAGGCTCCTCACCCTGTACCTTGTGTCTGAACATGTGAGATATAAAGCTATGATTCAAGGTGAATGTCAGTCTGTCCAGGAGGCTCCTCACCCTGTACCTTGGGTCTGAACATGTGAGATGTAAAGCTATGATTCAATGTGAATGTAAGTCTGTCCTGGAGGCTCCACACCCTGTACCTTGTGTCTGAACATGTGAGATGTAAAGCTATGATTCAAGGTGAATGTCAGTCTGTCCAGCTAGAGGCTCCTCACCCTGAACATTGTGTCTGAACATGTGAGATGTAAAGCTATGATTCAAGGTGAATGTCAGTCTGTCCAGGAGGCTCCTCACCCTGTACCTTGTGTCTGAACATGTGAGATGTAAAGCTATGATTCAAGGTGAATGTCAGTCTGTTCAGGAGGCTCCTCACCCTGTACCTTGTGTCTGAACATGTGAGATGTAAAGCTATGATTCAAGGTGAATGTCAGTCTGTCCAGGAGGCTCCTCACCCTGTACCTTGGGTCTGAACATGTGAGATGTAAAGCTATGATTCAAGGTGAATGTCAGTCTGTCCTGGAGACTCCTCACCCTGTACCTTGTGTCTGAACATGTGAGATGTAAAGCTATGATTCAAGGTGAATGTCAGTCTGTCCAGGAGGCTCCTCACCCTGTACCTTGTGTCTGAACATGTGAGATGTAAAGCTATGATTCAAGGTGAATGTCAGTCTGTCCAGGAGGCTCCTCATCCTGTACCTTGTGTCTGAACATGTGAGATGTAAAGCTATGATTCAAGGTGAATGTCAGTCTGTCCTGGAGGCTCCTCACCCTGTACCTTGTGTCTGAACATGTGAGATGTAAAGCTATGATTCAAGGTGAATGTCAGTCTCTCCAGGAGGCTCCTCACCCTGTACCTTGTGTCTGAACATGTGAGATGTAAAGCTATGATTCAAGGTGTATGTCAGTCTGTCCTGGAGGCTCCTCACCCTGTACCTTGTGTCTGAACATGTGAGATGTAAAGCTATGATTCAAGGTGAATGTCAGTCTGTCCTGGAGGCTCCTCACCCTGTACCTTGTGTCTGAACATGTGAGATGTAAAGCTATGATTCAAGGTGAATGTAAGTCTGTCCTGGAGGCTCCTCACCCTGTACCTTGTGTCTGAACATGTGAGATGTAAAGCTATGATTCAAGGTGAATGTCAGTCTGTCCAGGAGGCTCCTCACCCTGTACCTTGTGTCTGAACATGTGAGATGTAAAGCTATGATTCAAGGCGAATGTCAGTCTGTCCAGGAGGCTCCTCACCCTTAACCTTGTGTCTGAACATGTGAGATGTAAAGCTATGATTGAAGGTGAATGTCAGTCTGTCCAGGAGGCTCCTCACCCTGATCCTTGTGTCTGAACATGTGAGATGTAAAGCTTTGATTCAAGGTGAATGTCAGTCTGTCCTGGAGGCTCCTCACCCTGAACCTTGTGTCTGAACGTGTGAGATATAAAGCTATGATTCAAGGTGAATGTCAGTCTGTCCAGGAGGCTCCTCACCCTGTACCTTGTGTCTGAACATGTGAGATGTAAAGCTATGATTCAAGGTGAATGTCAGTCTGTCCTGGAAGCTCCTCACCCTTAACCTTGTGTCTGAACATGTGAGATGTAAAGCTATGATTCAAGGTGAATGTCAGTCTGTCCTGGAGGCTCCTCACCCTGATCCTTGTGTCTGAACATGTGAGATGTAAAGCTATGATTCAAGGTGAATGTCAGTCTGTCTAGGAGGCTCCTCACCCTGTACCTTGTGTCTGAACATGTGAGATGTAAAGCTATGATTCAAGGTGAATGTCAGTCTGTCCAGGAGGCTCCTCACCCTGTACCTTGTGTCTGAACATGTGAGATGTAAAGCTATGATTCAAGGTGAATGTCAGTCTGTCCAGGAGGCTCCTCACCCTGAACCTTGTGTCTGAACGTGTGAGATATAAAGCTATGATTCAAGGTGAATGTCAGTCTGTCCTGGAGGCTCCTCACCCTGTACCTTGTGTCTGAACATGTGAGATGTAAAGCTATGATTCAAGGTGAATGTCTGTCTGTCCAGGAGGCTCCTCACCCTGTACCTTGTGTCTGAACATGTGAGATGTAAAGCTATGATTCAAGGTGAATGTCAGTCTGTCCAGGAGGCTCCTCACCCTGTACCTTGTGTCTGAACATGTGAGATGTAAAGCTATGATTCAAGGTGAATGTCAGTCTGTCCTGGAGGCTCCTCACCCTGTACCTTGTGTCTGAACATGTGAGATGTAAAGCTATGATTCAAGGTGAATGTCAGTCTGTCCAGGAGGCTCCTCACCCTGAACCTTGTGTCTGAACGTGTGAGATATAAAGCTATGATTCAAGGTGAATGTCAGTCTGTCCAGGAGGCTCCTCACCCTGAACCTTGTGTCTGAACATGTGAGATGTAAAGCTATGATTCAAGGTGAATGTCAGTCTGTCCTGGAGGCTCCTCACCCTGTACCTTGTGTCTGAACATGTGAGATGTAAAGCTATGATTCAAGGTGAATGTCAGTCTGTCCAGGAGGCTCCTCACCCTGTACCTTGTGTCTGAACATGTGAGATGTAAAGCTATGATTCAAGGTGAATGTCAGTCTGCCCAGGAGGCTCCTCACCCTGTACCTTGTGTCTGAACATGTGAGATATAAAGCTATGATTCAAGGTGAATGTCAGTCTGTCCAGGAGGCTCCTCACCCTGTACCTTGGGTCTGAACATGTGAGATGTAAAGCTATGATTCAATGTGAATGTAAGTCTGTCCTGGAGGCTCCACACCCTGTACCTTGTGTCTGAACATGTGAGATGTAAAGCTATGATTCAAGGTGAATGTCAGTCTGTCCAGCTAGAGGCTCCTCACCCTGAACATTGTGTCTGAACATGTGAGATGTAAAGCTATGATTCAAGGTGAATGTCAGTCTGTCCAGGAGGCTCCTCACCCTGTACCTTGTGTCTGAACATGTGAGATGTAAAGCTATGATTCAAGGTGAATGTCAGTCTGTTCAGGAGGCTCCTCACCCTGTACCTTGTGTCTGAACATGTGAGATGTAAAGCTATGATTCAAGGTGAATGTCAGTCTGTCCAGGAGGCTCCTCACCCTGTACCTTGGGTCTGAACATGTGAGATGTAAAGCTATGATTCAAGGTGAATGTCAGTCTGTCCTGGAGACTCCTCACCCTGTACCTTGTGTCTGAACATGTGAGATGTAAAGCTATGATTCAAGGTGAATGTCAGTCTGTCCAGGAGGCTCCTCATCCTGTACCTTGTGTCTGAACATGTGAGATGTAAAGCTATGATTCAAGGTGAATGTCAGTCTGTCCTGGAGGCTCCTCACCCTGTACCTTGTGTCTGAACATGTGAGATGTAAAGCTATGATTCAAGGTGAATGTCAGTCTGTCCTGGAGGCTCCTCACCCTGTACCTTGTGTCTGAACATGTGAGATGTAAAGCTATGATTCAAGGTGAATGTCAGTCTGTCCAGGAGGCTCCTCACCCTGTACCTTGTGTCTGAAAATGTGAGATGTAAAGCTATGATTCAAGGTGAATGTCAGTCTGTCCTGGAGGCTCCTCACCCTGTACCTTGTGTCTGAAAATGTGAGATGTAAAGCTATGATTCAAGGTGAATGTCAGTCTGTCCTGGAGGCTCCTCACCCTGTACCTTGTGTCTGAACATGTGAGATGTAAAGCTATGATTCAAGGTGAATGTCAGTCTCTCCAGGAGGCTCCTCACCCTGTACCTTGTGTCTGAACATGTGAGATGTAAAGCTATGATTCAAGGTGTATGTCAGTCTGTCCTGGAGGCTCCTCACCCTGTACCTTGTGTCTGAACATGTGAGATGTAAAGCTATGATTCAAGGTGAATGTCAGTCTGTCCTGGAGGCTCCTCACCCTGTACCTTGTGTCTGAACATGTGAGATGTAAAGCTATGATTCAAGGTGAATGTAAGTCTGTCCTGGAGGCTCCTCACCCTGTACCTTGTGTCTGAACATGTGAGATGTAAAGCTATGATTCAAGGTGAATGTCAGTCTGTCCAGGAGGCTCCTCACCCTGTACCTTGTGTCTGAACTTGTGAGATGTAAAGCTATGATTCAAGGCGAATGTCAGTCTGTCCAGGAGGCTCCTCACCCTTAACCTTGTGTCTGAACATGTGAGATGTAAAGCTATGATTGAAGGTGAATGTCAGTCTGTCCAGGAGGCTCCTCACCCTGATCCTTGTGTCTGAACATGTGAGATGTAAAGCTTTGATTCAAGGTGAATGTCAGTCTGTCCTGGAGGCTCCTCACCCTGAACCTTGTGTCTGAACGTGTGAGATATAAAGCTATGATTCAAGGTGAATGTCAGTCTGTCCAGGAGGCTCCTCACCCTGTACCTTGTGTCTGAACATGTGAGATGTAAAGCTATGATTCAAGGTGAATGTCAGTCTGTCCTGGAGGCTCCTCACCCTTAACCTTGTGTCTGAACATGTGAGATGTAAAGCTATGATTCAAGGTGAATGTCAGTCTGTCCTGGAGGCTCCTCACCCTGATCCTTGTGTCTGAACATGTGAGATGTAAAGCTATGATTCAAGGTGAATGTCAGTCTGTCTAGGAGGCTCCTCACCTTGTACCTTGTGTCTGAACATGTGAGATGTAAAGCTATGATTCAAGGTGAATGTCAGTCTGTCCAGGAGGCTCCTCACCCTGTACCTTGTGTCTGAACATGTGAGATGTAAAGCTATGATTCAAGGTGAATGTCAGTCTGTCCTGGAGGCTCCACACCCTGTACCTTGTGTCTGAACATGTGAGATGTAAAGCTATGATTCAAGATGAATGTCAGTCTGTCCAGGAGGCTCCTCACCCTGTACCTTGTGTCTGAACATGTGAGATGTAAAGCTATGATTCAAGGTGAATGTCAGTCTGTCCTGGAGGCTCCTCACCCTGTACCTTGTGTCTGAACATGTGAGATGTAAAGCTATGATTCAAGGTGAATGTCAGTCTGTCCAGGAGGCTCCTCACCCTGTACCTTGTGTCTGAACATGTGAGATGTAAAGCTATGATTCAAGGTGAATGTCTTCAAGCAGATGTGGCATGTGAACGGTCTCTTCTCCTCATGCATACTCTGCATGTGAACCTGTAAACTATGCTTCACGGTGAACCCTTTGCCACACTGCAAGCACACGAAGGGTCGTATGCCCTTGTGGCGTCTCTCATGCTTGGTCAAGCCCCCTTTATCTGAGAACCCTTTGTTGCAGACAGGGCAGAAGAAGCGCAAGGGGCGCGTCTGGTGCATCCGTCTCTTGTGCTGGTAGACGGCATTCTTGACCCGGAAGCCACGTCCGCAGAGGTCACACTTGAAAGGCTTCAGACCGTTGTGCTCTCCTTGATGGTTGTTCAGAGCGGTCTCTGAGGCAAAGGATCGAGCACAGAGGTTACATCGGTACAACCGATGCTGCTCATGGTTCTTGACGTGATCCAGGAAACGAGCTTCGTTCATGAACATCCTTCCGCAATCGGTGCATTTATACGTTCCTTTACCTTCATGGACTTCCTTCTCATGCTCATACGCTTTGGTCTTATCAACATACCTCTTGGTGCAGTAGCGACATTTGAAAGGTCTTGGCTTGATGTAATAGTCAGCCGCTTTACCCAGCATGTCTTGGGGCTCCTGAGGTTTATTTTTGGCTTTCCTGTTGCGAGACTGCATTGATAATCTTCCACTCTGCATTCTTGTTTTATTGCCTACATTTGGAATTTCCTCTTCTTCAGGTACAGACGTTCTTTTTTCAATAATAGTATTTGAACTTCCAATAACATTTTTAATATTTTCATCACTATTCTCTGTCTGTTTCTTCGTTCTTTTTTCAACTTCTAGTTTCATCTTGCGGTCTCTCTTTTTAGGTGTGTCTACGACGTCCTTGAACTCTTTGTGTGTCATCTCGTGCTTCAAGCACTCTAGCTTCTTGGTGAATCATGTGGAACATATCCTACAGGAATGATTCCTAACCACCGGTATACCATGCATATCACGCTCATGTCTGTACAGCGCACCTCGGGTCTTGTATGCCTTGTCGCATTTGGTGCACTTATGAGTCCTGCTGACGTGTCTCGCCATGTGCTTCGTCAGCATGAAAGTATTCCTCTGCCTTTCTCCGCACACCGGACAAGTGTGCTCTTCTGTGAATTCATGGAACATGGCATGAGCTTCAAGCCTTCCTTCCGAAGGGAAGTTCTTCCCGCAGACGGTACAGACATAGTGCTTAACCAGCTCAACTGCGTCTTCTGTCTCTGTCAGTTTCTCAAAGCTAAGCTGATTACTCTCAACTTCATTCTTGGTTTTCACCTTCCACGTAACGATGGGACATAGTTCCTTGGATGTATCGGTCTCATGCTCAAACTTGACGTGTCTCATCATCTTCTTAGCAGACGGCAGCCTGGTGCAGCATTGTTTGCATTCAAACTCGTCATCTTCTGTTGAATAAAAGAGAAGAAAAAGAAGGATCACAACACTAATTAAAGATACAAATACATTCTACAACATTTCCCTCCCCCCCCCATTCCTAAACTTGTTACGTAGGCAGTTTAAAGCCCATCTGTACTAGTTTACGGGAGGGATTAGACCACCCTGCAAGGTCACTGACAGTTGTTTATCTCATCAATTCAGCTCTCAATTAACATAAGAAAAAGAAGATCATGGGGGACCAATGGTCACCGATTAAGCATCGTTTGTTATATAGAAGGCGCAAGTAGCTTTAAGTAGATCGACTGGTAAAAGAGAAATAGAATTCTGTTGTTCACATGAAAGTACATTTTTCTAAGAAAGTACATACGCTGGTTGCATTTTGTTAGGGTGTACTTTGACTTGTCTTCCCAAGTTGTCGATTTCTGTGCCTATGTTTATATAACTTTCAATATTCTCAATGGTATCATCATTAAAGTGTCTATCAATGGGTTCAAAACATTTTTTTTGCCTTAAGTAAAAAACGATTTCTTTTGTTTTCTTTGAGTTCAGCAGTACATGGGTGTTCCCTACACCAATTTTCGAACATGGAAATGGTAGCTCTGTAATCAAATTCATTTTCATTTTCAATCAATCCTATTACTGTATCATATGCATATTTAATTATGGGAAAAGATGGGGTATTTGACAAACACTCATTGGTGTACAGGGTAAACATGGTCGCAGAGAGGACACATGTGGGGTACCAATTGTTGTGATAAGTTCGTCAGAGAGAACACCGTTGACCTTGACATTCTGTGTCCTTTCATGGAGGAAGTCTTTGCAGCCACAATAGAGATAGCCTTTGGACAAGGCCTCGCGCGCTGCTTGTCTGCCGAACAGGGTCTGAAAATAGACTAATTCAGTGTGGCTTTACAGCAGTGATCGCTGGACCGAGCCGCTTCATGCTGACGCACCTCGTCCCACGGATCACGGTCGTCGCGCGATTAGTCTATGTATTCAGGCGCGTTTAGGATAATAACAGCACGAGTGCCTTGACTAAAGGCTACAATAGAGAGGGCTGAACTTTTAGATGTTGAAGTTTCTGTAGGATAAGAGGTTCTATAGTGTTGAATGCCGATGAGAAGACAATGCAAGTTGCTCTGGCATAATTACACCGGCCTTGCCTTATCTAAGTGTTCGTACAAAATGTTTGTCAAGGTGAGAACTGCATCAGTATAACGGAACGCTTCGCTTTATATACAAACTGGTTTACATCGAGTAGCGGGAGAACTGAGCTTGTCAGCGATGCAAGCTAGTACCAGTCTTTCCAGGCCTTTCATAACAACCGATGTCAGCGCGATAGGGCGAAAATCCCCATTCGCGCTGGTGCGATTGTTCTTGTCATATTGTCATACCGTCCTAATACATTATTTTGGCGGTTTGAGTGTGAGAGAGCCAGAGAAAGGAAGAAAGAGGGAACAGACGGAAAGAATGAAAAAGGGAGAGAAGAGAGAGCGATGAAAGAGTAAGGGAGAGAGGGAGAGAGAGATGGAAAAGAGCGAGGGAGAACGAGAGAGAGAAAGAAGAAGTTTTAACCATATGCATGGCCATTGAAGGGCCGGGCACTTTAATACTATCACATCCACATTAAAAAGAGACACATATTCAATTTCTTTTGAGATTATACATCACAATTAGATTTTCGATATAAAAACATGCATGGTCCATGGTTGAAACATTAATGAGCCAAAAGAATCATTGTAAGTTTTTTCAACATTTAACACAGCGAAAAAGTATTGCACAAATTATTGATCATTGAGACGAGTATCTTGAGCCGTGTATCGGGCCATATATGAGTGCCTGCGTCGTTATTTCGCAAATTAAAGCCCCACTGCACTACTTGTAGCTACTTGCTCCCTCTATAAAGAAAACAATGCCTTAGCGGTGCCCGTTGGTCCCCCATGATCCTCTTTTTCTTAAAGGTATTACAAAGTTTTGGGAAATTTTGAAAAATGGGTGGATAGTGATTCTTTACAATTTGGATATATTTGGATGCCCCTGTGGATGAATTAAAAACATCTGAAATGTTAGCCCCTCAAACGTTTCTGCTTTCGAGAAAAATCGAATATAAAGATTTACCGGTGCTCCCGGTAAATTTTGATAAATTTCAAATAGCTCCTACGGCCGTACAATGGTAGCTGCGACCATGAAAATCTCAGAGTATGTAGTTGTGGTATATAATTTCCGAACGAGAATAGCTTATCGGTCGATTTTAGTCAATAAACATTGTTTTACTACTTAATTAATATCTTGACCTTGAGAGGGAGCTATTCAACATAAAGTGTTTATTATTTAAAATTTCATAACTTTAGAGTCGATTTCGACCGCGACAACGATCACTGAATATTGTAGGATCGTATATGCTTCCAATAAGTTCATTTGAACCAAATTCATGACCCAATACCAAAACTTTGTATTACCTTTAAGTTAATTGAGAGCTGAGTTGATGAAATTTGGAATTCTCTAGATTCGCTAGTGTAGCTACATGGAGATTTAAATGATTGAATTGTGGGAAAAGTACTCAGAAACAATGGCAGTTGATATATCGAAGTCCCTCCCCCCATTGTCATTCAAAGTAGTTTCTGGCAACAGACTAGGGTTTCTACTTGTTGAGCGGAATACCCTACATTTGCATCACAATGCCCATCAGGACCGACTCACGGATGAGCGAGATCGAAATATGTTTTCTTTTGTTTGATTCGTTAGTTCTAGTTATATGTATTTTGCTCTGGTTTCGTTTTTGGACCATAATATGATCCGACTGACTTGCATCAGGTACCTGCTCAATGTCACGTCACCAGACAGTGAATTACAGATTTACGCAGCCTTTGTCTTTCATTTCATACGGGTTATCTGTCACTTCTACATGGAATCCGATTGAACGAAGCACATTTGTGCAAAAGGAATCTGCATTAGATTGATTTCTAGATCATTTTCTTCGACACACTCCATGTTTTGACATCTGTCAACCCGGATTCATATGACCCAGAGACAAAATCTCCTCATATTGCGAAAGAAACATTGTAAACGCCTTGATAACATGTTCTAAAAGAGACCTCTCATGTAACTTGTTGGCAGTTACTTTTATTTGAACTGTTTAAGATCATAATGTGAATCCTTGTACCTCGGCTATAATTGGATAACTATATCTGAGGAGAGAATTTGACGCCTCATACCACGATTCATTTCGCATTTAGCAGGATCTAGGCAAACAGTGAGTATGACATATAATTTTTGACTCGTTACCTCTAAATTTTGTTGATCCCAGCAACAGCCACTGTATAAGCTCATCAGAAATAGAGTTACATTTAATCCATGTATATAATGCAAAAACCCTAATTCTTAGTAAATATCATACACAATTTTACTAAATGTTATTTGTATTGTGAGAACGATGAGAAGGTGGACTATACCCATATTAGCATATAATAGTTTATTTATTCAAAAATTGCATTGTAGGATGGTAAAAAGGCACATGGATTAATAGAATGTGATCAGATTGAGAGAGTGAGAGAGAGAATCAAGAAGGAAAAGAGAAAAAGTTGGGAGTCAGAGAGAAGGTGGAGAGAGAAAGAGGAAGATATAGAAAGGGAGGGGCAAGTTTGAGAAAGAGAGAGAGAGAATAATAGAGAAAGATGGACATTAAAAAAATAGAAACATAATAAACAAACATTTTTTTACACTTTAAACCGAAATAGCTCGACATTAATAGATGATCAGATTGAGAGATTGAGATTTGGGAGTCAGAGAGAAGGTGGAGAGAGAAAGAGGAAGATATAGAAAGGGAGAGGGGGTGAGGGACAGATGAAGATAGAGAAAGAAAGGGGGAACTTTGATAGAGAGAGGGAGAGAGAAAGATGGACAGAGAGAGAGAGAGAAAGAGAGGGAAGGAAGAAAGAGAGGATAAAATAAGAGTAATTGTACGTGAGAGAAGAATGTCTTCAGCACCGATATGATAGCAAGAGTAAAAGAGGGAGGTAGAAAATAAAGGAAAATTAAAAGAAAGAAGAAGAAGAAAACAAAGAAGAAGTTTTTAGAAGAAAAATACCATGAGGGAAAAACTAAGAATCAGGAGTGATAAAAACCAGAAATAAGGTATGTTTTTTAAATGCTTCATTGTCAGATGAGAGAAGAGAACCAGGTACAATGATTACATGTACATGATATATTGATATGAGGATATTGTAAAATAAAATTTAGTCCATCATTAAAAAGGTTATATGCTTAAAATACTACCTAAAAAGGTGAAAGTAGATGAATTATACACTAAAAAACAAAGGGATATTATTTACATTTAAAACATAAAATATGTAGATTGTTGGATGCCAGGAAGTAGCAATAACAAATGCATAGGCAGATGTATGTATTATAGGATGTTGATGAAGTAGGAGAGCGAGAGAGAGAGATAGATAGAGAGAGAGAGAGAGAGAGAGGGGGGGGGGAGGGGAATAAGATAAATTAGTATGTGAGAGAACGAATAACAGAAGGGAGGAATGAGTAATATAGTAAAAGAGAGAAAATTGAAGGAGGTGAAAGAGAAAGTCCAAATTCATCAATATCCAAATCTAAGATACGGGTAAACCGAACATCATCCCTAGATTATAACTACATTGATACCAATATCCACGTACATGATATCATCTAAGACAATCATATGATTATTATTATCAGTCTCATTAGACTTTTCATGAGGTATTGTTTAGTATGTCAATAAAGAAAGGGATAGGGCTTTTTCTGTACCTTTCTGTCCTACAGCGCATTTGTTGGTAGTGGGTTGTCTCCTAAGGGGTAACCAGCTATTGGAGTGGCTAGATTTCGTGAGGGCCTGGGCAAATTTCTTACAAAGATGAATCCTTCTTTACTTCAAGTTTGTCAAGTTGTGTGTATTCCAGCGCTCCGTCGTAAGATGAATAAGCAGAACCCATGATCAAACGATGTCTTAAGTTTCTTAAGTCTAAACCTGGGCAAGAATAAGGCATTTTGGCTCTGGTAACGTATGGAACATCATCTTGTTCGAAGTGGTTCCCTAAAGATCTCCGGTAGAAAAGTGGACTTTGCATTTAATGAACCTAGAAAAGGTTTTTCCGGCGTCGGCCTCGGAGCTTCCTGGAGTTAGCGTATTACAAGCTTCTGAAGGGAGTAGGACTCACTTCTGATGTTTATTTTGTAATTTAATGCCATCTATAGGTACTAAAGTTCAAGTAAAGATCGGAATAGTAATCAAGAATATTGACAAAATATAAATTACCTTCCATTATAGTTTCACATTATGTGATTATTGCATGGTAATTTCAGGTCAGTCACATGCAAAGTATCTTTAAAAAACAAAGAAAATGCAATAAATTATCATTAATTCATTGCATTTAACTCCGGTCCCCTACAGAAAAAAAAATCCTCTGTAGGGCGATGCATTATGGTTCAGGGCATGCCCACATAGAGGATTGTTTATGTTGGGGGTCGGGGCAAATTGCAATGAATTATTAATAATTGATTGCATTTTCTTTTTTATTTTATTTGAGGGAACTGCCCCCTACCCTAGCCCCCGCTGCGTACAGTTATGGTTCAGTGGCAAAGCAAGCGGCCTCGTAACTGTGAGGCCCCAGGATCAACACCGTGTCGATGTGCTATATTAGTGTCCTTTTGTGGGGCATTAATCCTCTTTACTGTCATTTATGACATAAGGGCGTAGGTCTCCTAGTTGATAAACATAATAGCATACACATGTTTTTAGCAGTCACGCGAAACAAACACTGGCAAATTATTATTCAATACAATCTGAGAATGTATACTCTTATCTGGATCTTTTAGGAATAAATCATTGTCAAAATATTTCCATAAATTGGGGTATAAAAAAATATTCCAAATTTATGAGCAACAGTGTATTTCGTATCGAGGACGGAAGAATGTAATCTGACCATTTCAAATGGCAACAAGGGATGTATTGAAATATGGACCCATGTGTTTTTCACCGTATACATGGTATCTATGCCTATATATACTTTGTCTACTTTTGATATTCTTTTACTTATGTACAACGCTGCAAAAAGAAATGTTTCTATAAAATTCAGGTTTTCTCAATCTATTCAACATCAGCTAAACGGTTAAAAGCCCTCTTAGGTGAAGGTATAGCATGCCATACCTAAATACATAAGTGTAGTTCTGTATTTCACTTATTTCCTGATTTCCTAAATATTACATTATGATACATATATGTATATGCGAAATCTTGTTAAGGGTGGTGGTCCTGAACATAAAGGTACTATGTCCCATTTGCAGGCCAACAAAATGAAAAGGTTAAAAAACCAACGGCTTTTGAAAGACAATACTAATTTAGAACTTCCCTCAAAACGAAAGAGCTTGAAAATTGCTATTAGTGGGAAAATAACGACCCTTAGTTGTCGAATCAACTTTTATTGCAATCACCTGAGTAATAATCTGATTTTTAGACCTTTTTACCGAATAGTCGTAAGTTTTGTGCTGCACACAGATTCAATCAGTTTAATTTTTACCATCACAAGTAGTGGGTTATTGGCAAATGCTCATGTACCTGTTGCAGCTCATTTTATATATGTTATTACCAAAGATAAAAGATGTCAGTCAGTCACTCAATAGTGTCTGACGGTGAAGTCAAGAAGGTAAACGGGCTTCCTTGCATAATTTGAATACTAGGACAATGTAATGTTTAAATTTCACAGACATACATGACATATTCATAATTCCTGCAAAGTTCTACAGAATTTGACGTTGGCTACACAAGGGACATAGTACCTTTAAGTGTCATAAAAAGAAGCCAACATATCGTTTCCATTTTCCAGTTTTATATGTCTGTTTCAGTTTTCTCGTATATTATTCAGCGAGGAATGTTGGTATCAAATCGGAACGAGGTAATACCAAATTTGGACATGTTTAGACTTCAAATAGTTTTCCATTGTAATTTTACTCTAAAGAATCTATTCGACAAACCTGTTTTGAGCTTTTAGGCACCCACGCGCTTCAGGTCACAATCAGTGATCATAATTTTTTTTTTTAATGCAAAACCTACCAGCGTGAACATCATTACAAATGATTTCAATCAAGGTACGTTTCCTTTCACAATATTCCTTTCAAACGCGTTTTTCTTTCTTCTTTTACCCTTGTCGCAAACCCAGCCGTGTGAAATATCTAAGGGCGTGTTTATGCTTCACTTTTTCTGGCCGGAATCAGGCATCTGTTACGCGTTTAGTTTAAAACACCGTTGCGTCCATGCTCACTTTTGTAGAATCACCGAAAAACGGCGATCACGATCGCCGATCGTAAACTCACAAAAAGATGCGTTTACAATTTGTAAACGCGTTTAAATGGGGTCAACGCACTGACCTCTAGTGGGTCTACGTAGCATGCACAGTGAAGGTTTGCGAATCCAGCTGGAATACCAATTAAGGCCACACAGAGAGAATAGCCTGTAGGAGCCAGAGAAGTAAGCATAAACAGAACACCGTGGTACTGCGATTACGATGAGCGTTTACGATGAGCGTTACAAATCGCTCATTCTGCCTTCAAAAGTGAAGCATAAACGCGCCCTTAGTCTCCAACGATTCTGTGACATGATATAAAGAGTGTGCCAGTCCGTACATCGTGCATGATAATGGGGATCGGACATAAATTTGTGTGGTTGCCAGGCAAAGTCCCTCTTTTGTCCCTTTCTCTCTCTCTCTCTCTCTCTTAAAAAAAAGAATCCAGGGTCCATGAGCAAACCTATATCCTTTACAAAATATATACAAAGAAGAAGGAAAAAAAACATACTACACTCAAAAGCAGTAACAGAACACAATGTTTTTAATTTAGGGAAGAAAATTCGTTAGGCTGCGAGCAAGGTTACTTGTAGAATCGTCAAATGTCGGGTGATGATTTTGTCTTCAACTTAACGTAGAGAGCCTCCTTCCTACATGATGTAATAATGACATAATTATTTCATGGCTATAGTAATTTTAAAGAATATTAAAATCATCCCTCTTACACGTCAACATGGTCTATCGCCGCATGTTGTTCATACCAATGGTCTACTTTAAGCACAATTTTAAGTTGATTCACCCTCCCGCTACAAGTCAGGAAAGTAATTGCACACAATGTCATTGGCAACTTAAATATAATAATGAGTCTTGCAGGAATTTCCATCTTGAAAAGAATGTCAAAAGGACGTCTGGATTCGCTGATTGTTTGCTTGTTGTGTCACTACACAGGAACCCACCCACACATTCTCATTTATGCTTTTCCGTATTGTTTATTTAAAATTTATTAAATATTGGAACAATACAAATAATTCTTCAAAATACAATTTTTTTCATCATAATAACATAATACGATTCCCTCAATACAAGTACAATTTACAAATAACGATCGATTTTTGTGTGGAATATATGAAATCAGCTATGATAAGAAAAAAACTATAACCCCTGCCTTTACTACCCAACCCTAACGAAACACCACCCCACAAATTTTTTTTTTTTTTTTTTTTTTTATAACAATTTTGTTTTATTTCTCCAGATGTGTAATACAAACCATGACATACAATTGAATAAAATAAACGTGTTCAATATTGATGCTTTTACATAAACATAATTAAACACAAACTTATTTGAAGTATAATATATGCAAAAGAAAACATACACGCGCGCACACACACACACACACATCCCACATCAATATGTTCCCCTGAATGCACACTCACAACCAATATCGCTGGGGACAAAAATGAAGACAAAAGTAAGGAAAGGGCTACATTACGCTTCGATATATATTTTTTCTGCTTCATTCGAATTTCATGCATGAGTTCTCCAACATTGTGGGTCAATTATCGTTTGGTTTAAGTTCCTAATTTAAGTATAAATTTCCTTAGATTTAGATAATAATAAATAAACACATGTATAAGAATTATAATAATACGAAACTCAGATTCAAAATTTAAAAAAAATATATCAGATAGTGACTGGGAAACCAAAGCTTATATCCTCAATCATGTGGGTAGAATTTGAGGTCACAAAGTCACGGTCAAAGGTCATTTCAGGTCAACAAACTTAGGCTATGAATGGGGGGGGGGGGGGCTAAAGTATTTACGCTCAGGAAGAGCGAAGTGAGTGGAGCTGGTGTGGGCTCCAGGGGCAAAACCCAGGTGGGGGTCAAAGGGCGGAGCCCCGGAAGCTCAGGGGTTTTAGGCATTTAATTACGGTCAGATGGGCATATTTTGATACCTCATTTGTGACACAGGCAGGTTACTAATAAGCGTGGGTCCGAGGGGATGGAGCCCCCAAAAGCTCAGGGGTTGTAGGCAATAAATTACGGTCAGATGAGCATTCAGGGGCCCACCTTACGGCCTCTGGTGGGGTTCAGGGGCGGAGCCCTCGAAAGCTCAGGGGTTTTAGGCAATAAGTTACGGTCAAATGATAGGCTTCTTAATGAGTATATTTTTGTCCCCGACTGTATTCTTGAAAATGAGTCATTGTCCAACAAACGCATACAAAAGTTTACATTATAAAAAAGTGAGAAAAAAAAAATCCGAAAAATCATGTCATTTCAGAAAATCACGGGTTTCGAATTAGAAGTAAACCGCGTTTGAATTTCATTGGGGGGGGGGGGGGGGGGTCAATTTTATGAGGCATTAATCCTCATTACTGTCAGTTATGACCTAAGGACGTATGCCCCCAAGTTGATTAGCATAGTAGCACACACATGCTTTAGCAGTCACGCAAAACAAACACTGACAGATTATTATTCAATAAAATTTGAGAATTGTGTACTATTATTTAGATCTATTAGGAATAAATCATTGGCAAAATCATTCCATAAATTGGGGTAAAAATAATTATTCCACCATTATGACCAACAGTGTACATGCATATGCCCCAGGCAAACATTGAACCCCATATGGTGTAGCCCATGTTTGTGATTATTGTTCATAATACGTATCTCTATACTTTCTCTATATTTTTCATATACGTATCTCTATACTTTCTCTATAATTTTCATATAATGTATTCATTATGTTGACATTTCTCCTCAGCACGATGGGAAATGCATGTAGGCTGCGAACCGAAGAGATGACTGAACCCTCGAGTGATGACACACCAAGTGAAAGGTACAGACATGTTTAGCTGCACTTTAGAAACATGTATGAGGCCCCCCCCCCCCCCCCCCCCCCCCCCGTCAAAAAAGTTGTTTGGTTGTCCTCGAATGCTTTTCTGGAGTAGAGGCGGGCGGGCGGATTTTTAATTTTTAATTTTTGTTTATGTTAGTACATTCTAGGATTCTAGTTCATGTACATGTACGAGGCTAGGATTTGAACCCTGAATCCTTGGATTAAAGACCGTCAATACTTTTGGGACATATACATCTATAAATTGTTGCTTATAAAGGTGGAATAATTATTTGTACCCCAATTTATGGATGATTTTGACAATGATTTATTCCTAATAGATCTAAATAATAGTATGCATTCTCAGATTTTATTGAATAATAATTTGCGAGTGTTTGTTTTGCGTGACTGCTAAAGCATATGTGTGCTTTTATCCCAATCAACCAGGGGACCTACGTCCTTAAGTCATAGCGGACATTAATGAGGATTAATGCCTAACAAAAGGGCACTAATATAGCTGATCCATACGGTTTTTATTATGGGGCCTCACAGTATGGAGGCCATTGCTTAGCCACTGAATCATGATTGCACGCAGCGGGGGCTAGGGTACTTCGCCGCCCCCAAAATACAAAAAAACAAAGAAAATGCAATAAATTATCAATAATTCATTGCATTTTGCCCCGACCCCCAACATACAAAAATCCTCTACGTGGACATGCCTTGAACCATAATGCATGGCCCTACAGAGGAATTTTTCCTGTTGGGGACCGGGGGGGATACAATAAATTATTGATAATATATTGCATTTTCTTTGTTTTTGGTATTTTGGGGGGCGGCGAAGTACCCTAGCCGCTGCATACAGTCATTGGCTAAGCAATGGCCTCGTTACTATGAGCCCCCAGGATCAAAACCGTGTCGATGTGCTTTATTAGTGCCCTCATTTTATGAGGCATCAATCCTCATTACTGTCAGTTATGACTTAAGGAGGTAGGTCCCCAAGTTGATTAGCATAGTAGCACACACATGCTTTAGCAGTCACGCACAAAAAACACCCACAGATTATTATTCAATAAAATCTGAGAATGTATACTATTTTTTAGATCTTTTATAACTTTTATCAATGTAATGCTTCCTGGGAGAAATTTCAATAGTTTAAACATATTTATGGCTTACACCTAGCAAATAAGATCGATTGATCGATCTGTAAATGAAAAACAAGTCAGAAAAAAATCTTGGAACCAGCAAGATTTGAACCTGCCATCTACTGCTTGCCGGGCATCGACTCTACCACCAGGCCATCACTGGTCCATGACACAGTCACAATGAACTAGAAACAAATACCCAAGCTCTCCTGATTCATTCTGACTTATTAATATTCATTAGTCCGCCATAGGACAATAACTTTTATAACTTTTATCAATATGTTTAAACTATTGACATTTCTCCCAGGAAGCATTACATTGATAAAAATGATAACAGTTATTGTCCTATGGCGTACTATTATTTAGATCTATAAGGAATAAATCATTGCCAAAATCATTCCATAAATTGGGGTAAAAATAATCATCCCACCATTATGACCAACATTGTACATGCATATGCCCCAGACAAACATTGAATCCCCATATGGTGTAGCCCATGTTTGTGATTATTGCTCATATACGTATCTCTATACTTTCTCTATATTTCTCATATATGTATTCATATATTGACATTTCTCCTCAGCACGATGGGAACTGCATGTAGGCTGCGAACCGAAGAGAAGACTGAACCCTCGAGTGATGACACACCAAGTGAAAGGTACAGACATGTATAGCTGCACTTTAGATACATGTATAAGACCCCCCCCCCCCCCCCTCAAAAAAGTTGTTTGGTTGTCCTCGATTGCTTTTCTGGTGTAAAGGCGGGCGGGCGGATTTTTCATTTTTTGTTTTTGTTTATGTTAGTACATGTACGAGGCTAGGATTCACACTGAACCCTTGGATTAAGAGTCGTGTGAATGACCCAGTACACCATAACACCTCCACTTTCATCATTGTAGTGCCATAGGATCCAGGATTTGAGGGAGGGGTACACACAATATCTGAAGAGCAGGCAAACAAAACAAAGGAAAGAACAGTTACCCCATTCCCTAGGTACCTTTTGTTTCAAAATTTTGAAGGGGGACATTTGTAGATGGTTGAGTAGTTAAGGTATGCCACTTTTAATTGGGTTCTGGAGGGAGAAGGGGCATTACATGTAGCTAGCTGTGCCTCCTCCTCCCAATCTGCTATTGTTATGAACTATAGAGGGTTTCTCCATTGATACATAGCTGTGTACAACGCGATTGTAACTACTTTTTAAAAATCAACCTCGAGCAATTTCAATAGCCTTATGCGTCACCTATTGAAATGTGCGAACAAGGCAATGAAGTATTATGTAATCCAAACATTTGAGTTTGTTTTTCAGAAGTAGATGTACAGTTGTATCTTGCTCATCAAAAATAGGTGTTCATTTTTTTCAGCTAAGTATTCTTGAGTCATAGTTTGGATGTATTTTGTAAAATAGAGCCTGACCATAAGTATATACATGTATAGTACATTGTTGTACTATATACAACAAAATATTTTGATTGTATATCGTTTTAGAACAACAAAAAACAGAACTTTTCAGAGTGATATGGTTTTCATCCACTGGGATGAGATTGAGAAATCATAGGCAGCCATCAGCAGAACATGTCTTAAATTCATGTCTTTTAAATTTAAAATAAAATGAACTAACAAGCAATTTAAGTTCTAAGAAATATGTGTAGTTATCGAAAGTTATTCAACTAAGAAACATTTGAAGTCTAATTGAAAGAAGGAATTTAGTGAGATGAAAGATGTTGCCATCAGTGACATGATTGTCCTCTATACCCATTGTACAATATTGTTTGTTCGCATTTGATCATTTCCCAGTATTTCCCAGTATTTCCCAGTATTTCTCCGGAAATTGCCAACCCTGCATGCATTACCATAACATGCCATGGAATCTTTCTCTAGAGGCTTTTGTAATGTTTGGCTGGTCTACTATAATGAAACTATAGATACGTATATACACTCTGTATGTATATATATATATATATATAGGTGTCGTTGACGAGTGGATATGTCACCGGACTGTGGATCAGAAGGTCCGCGGTTGAAGTCCCACCGCGGCACTAATGTCCTTTAGCAAGACATTGATCTACATTTGCCACTCTCCACCCATGTGTTAATTGGGTACCCGGTAGGATGCGAAAGTTAATGTGCTTAGATTATCAAGTGTGCGCTTGTAAAAATTACGCCTCGCTGGAATGCTTCCCAGGGAGTGGAGAATGTGCGTATACTGTGTGCGGGTAAGCCTGAATCCGATGACCGGGGTAATAATATATATATCTGTAAAGCGCTTTGAGAAGGCCTTCGGTCCTGAAAAGCGCTATATAAGAACGAGCTATTATTATTATTATAGAAAGCCCCATGAAGGGATCGTATTCTATATCGTAAGAGAACGACATTGTAATTAAAAAAGTAGAATTCTTCTCAGTCTAAAACATGAATTAATGGTTCAGCTCAAATATTTCATATTCTATTTGATTGAAACCACCACTTACCTGACTAAGTATAATTGAAGTATTGATTAAATCCAAGAAAACAACCAGCTCACATAAGGTTTAATTAGGAAACGAAGAGATGTTAACTCTGTTTAATGACTTCACATACCTGTGACATAAAATATTAAGCAGGAAGGAATTGAAAATCGACTAGAATATTTTGTTAGATTTTTGACTTTATTGAGTTTGTGATAACCAATGAATAGAAGGCTTAATTATCTGTGTAGTATAACTTTAAGTTTAAAATGCTTTAATTCTGTGCTTTTTATATTCTAGCGGTCAAACATTGAGTTAAACACATGGATTCGATGATATCATCATCAAAGTCGCAAACACTATATTAGATGATGATTCAAAATGAAGCTTGGTATTGCGCTAGGAGTCCAGATTCCTGATATCAAACGGGCATTAGATACGAATTGGGATGGAGATAGAAAGACAAGTAATGGTAATGTGATGATGCTTCAGAACTGGGCAGAGATAGTCAAACCATCCAAGCAACTTCCCATTTTTAGAGCTGCTCTCAAAAAGGCGGGCTTACTAGAGGTGGAAGCGACATGTTTCACAAGCAGCTGCAGTTACTGTTTGCTAATCTTGTTGATGTTGCAATTTTACTATGTAACGATTATATATAATCAACACGGTTTCCTTTCCTACCTATACATATTCTATATACAGAATGGGCTCAGTGGCCAATGTTGATTTCGACGACATCTTGAAGGAGATAGCCAAGGCCCTGTACAAAAATTCAGACATCGATGATCTTGGAAAAGCCTTGGGATTTGGGCCTGGAGATATTGGTCGCACGATTCAAGAAAACACCAATCAAGGAGGGAATTATATGGGAACATTGGATTTGCTCAGGATGTGGCGAAATAGACACACACCTTCGACTGAAAAGGTGGCATTGAGGTCTGCACTAGTAAAAGCTGGATGTGATAACCTGGCAGACCAATATCTAAGCACTCCCGTACCCGGTAAGAGATTCTTTAGAGACAATGGTTCAATAATGTGTTTCGTACAGAAAATAAGCCAACAACCAAAGCAGATCATGGAAATGATAGTGGGGCGGCCTAACGTCAAATTTAAGGCCAATTGTGCATCTTGGGATAAAAGCATCAAATTTGGTATTCAGGTAGTCAAACATTTTCGAAGGAAAACTTGATGTTGAGACCTCTCAAATTTGGCCCTTGCATATCTTTCAAAATGACTCCTTCAGGGCACTTTTTCCGTGTAACATGCTTTGTCCAAAATTAAAATATTTCAGCAAATCTGAGTTAGTAAAATGTCTTGTCTGTCAAAAATCATTATTTTCAATTTCCAACCAAGAACGTCATGATAATTTAAATAAATCATATTTACTCAGAATATTGATCTTTCGTTTGTACCAAACGAAAAGTAAACAAGTGTAGTGTTGTCAGGGCTGGTTGTAGTTTTAACAAAAAAAACACCACAAAAATATCAAATTTGTATTACTGTTCACAATATCAACCTCTTTTAGAAGATTCAGGTCATAGTTCAATTGAATCTTTTTTGTGAGGCAGAGATACAAGAGAATCATTACACCAAGTACATGATAATAAGATATTCAAACCTTTCCACAATATTAGAAATTGTTGTTTAGTACTATTAAAAGTTATTTTTTTAAATATCATCAGCAGAATCTGCAAAATTCACTGTACAACAAACAAAAGACCGTTCCAAAAATAAAGGTGAGAAATCTATTTTGTTTTTATAATAACTGAATGTTAAAAAAGGGTAAAACATTTTCTCTTTGTATCTGAGTATCTATTTTAAAGCTCAAACTGTTCTCACGGCAGTCCAGAGAGGAGCACTCCGTTTGATTGCACATGCAATTATTACAAAAGAAACTGGCTTAAAAAAATCACCCCCTTCTATCATCGAGTTAACACAACAAAATTATGTGAGGTAATATTGATAATATTAACAAAATTATCTTTGATCCAATCTAGCTTTATTTACGAAAGATAGTGAATGCGCAATTTATGGACGAGGCACTTCCGGAATTATTGTCAATGTTTTCCAGAACAATATTCATCTTCAAATACATTTTAGGGGTAAATCTTTGCAGAAGTGTGTGTTTAATGACATCCTCTTTCACATCATTATAGAATTGATGTGAAATTTTGCCATCAAGATCATGAGTTCAAATTTTTTTGAACTTTTGGCCCCCAACGCTGTAAATTTCTCATTATTGTTAAAAATAATCAATTGATAACACATAGTAAGTATGTAAAGGACAATACTTATATTTTCTAATTTGTGAACAGGTTCTGACTTTGACACCTGTATTTGCTTTAATAATTGTACTTTTAACAGTATACTTGCCTTTATAGCGTTGTTGAGCAGGATACCTTTCATGATTTGACGTCTTTGAAATGTTTGTTTGGGGATTTAACAGATTTTCCACATTTAATGTGTTTTCTCAGCTGTTTTTTCCTCTGAATACGCTTTTGTAAAGTTGTCATTATTATTCAGCCACCTTCCCCATAATAATTAATTGAAACTAAAATTTGGGAATATATTAAATTGTCAGATATAATCTTTTCAAACTTACTTTTCAAACTCACTTGTTTAAGTAAGTTTTTAGTAACTTCCTACAGTCCTACTTTCACACTGCACGGTGAAACAAATGACACACCATTATTGATAATTTATCTCATAAGGGTAGATAAGAGTCTCTTTACATAGTATTGCCATAATGTGAGTAAGAGCTTTCAGAAACAATTTACCGTTCAATTCTCCCTAGAAACTGTTATTTCTGGTTTTCAGTCAACAACTGGTCAAAATGTCCATACACATGGCGTTTTGACAACCATTCTCTCACTCACATGTTTTTGTCTTTGCTTTTCTTTTCCTACCCCTCTGAAATTGGGCTTTTAAAGCAAAGTCCCCTATCATTAACTTATACGCATATATATCTGAGCCAGTGGCATATCCAGCTAAAATTGATAAACCAAGGGAGGATCCCACCCGACTAAAAAACAGCTAGAACCTTGGCTGCCGAAGACAGTCCTGCATACCCACTGCAAATTTGATTTAATTAATTTTAATGGGAGTGGGTTCAAACGCGCAGATCTGCATCCGTATGTCGGGTTTATTCTTTGTTGAACACTTAATACCTGTTCATGAGAGAATAATGTATAGTTAAAGTTTCACTATTTGTTTATAAATCCATGTATAACCTTATCCCATCCTATATTTCTAGTCTGTTTTGTCCCATCCAGCAATTGAGATATTCATTACGTTCAAGGTCAGACCCCCCTCTTCTGCAAATTCCCCGCATCAATTCGAAGAAGGGTCAACCAAATATATTTGTTCTGTTCCCACTATTTGGAATAGTCTCCCTTTAAGCATTCGTTCCTGCACCTCAGTCACATCATTGAAAAGAAATTTAAAAACTCATTTGTTTTCTTTGTAATTTGTTATTTTCTAGAGTGTAATGCACTTGGAGAGTATATAACTATTCTGTTTTTATTTTAAAATGTAAAGCGCCTTGAGCATGTTTTTGTAAAGGCGCTATATATATCTATATGTATGTATGTATATCAGCAGAACCTATTTAAACAGAAACAGCAATACGTTCTCAACTTCCTCTGCAGTGAATTCAAACCAAGAATCTAATATTCTTACATCATTATCTTGCAATAATGCTCTTCTCTTTTTCCTCAGTTGACAATGAGGCGATGCCAAGTGACATAATGAAGTTAAGAGAACAACTGAAAAGAAGATATCGCAAGAAATTTGGTCAGATCAAAACATCGCCTGTGGACTCTGAGTCACGGACATGGCTTCAGCACATCTACGTCAGTCTCGTCCTGATGTTGGGATTGGAAGGGAAAAAGGAGGAGCCGATAGATTATGACGGGTTGTTTAAATTCTTAAAAACTGACACACTGAAAGGTTTTGTAACACGATTAGCTTTCTTTGGAGAAGCTGGTGTAGGGAAATCAACACTGTTAGCTAAGATAGCTCTTGATTGGGCTGAGGGGAACATTCTTCAAGAAATCGATCTGCTTTTTCTTGAATCATTTCGAGAGATTAAAGAGAGCAGATTCTTCGGGGATACTGTCGTGGGCCATTTCCCAGATGACTCGGAAATAAAAGGGGAACGGGTCGATGAATATATGAGGAAAAATCAGAGAAAAGTCCTAATCTTATTGGACGGACTAGACGAGGCACATATCGACATCAAAAAGCCAAACTGCAATGACGCTATCGTATCAATCGTGAGAGGAGATCGATTCATTGATACCCCAGTTGTCATCACAACCCGTCCTTTTGGAGCTGATCAGATCAAGAGCATCATGACGATTAATGACCACTACACGTTTGGTAAGGTTAAGGGTTTCACAAAGAAAAACATGTCAACATATATCAAAAACTATTTCAAAGATGATTCTCAGTCTGCTTCGACCCTCATTGACTTCATTGATACAAACCAAGTGGTTTCTAAGTACATGGCACCGTTCCCGATATTCTGCTGTATGCTATGCTGCCTGTGGAAAACGCCATCTGGGCGGGAAAATATTCAGACAATGGAAACATTCTCGCAACTCTTGAAGCGTCTTGTCTTTTCACTTCAAGAGCAATACTCTTCCAAACGAAATGAATTAGAAGAGGGCTATGGAAGCTGCATGAACAAAGCTGATGAAAGTATGAAAGAGCTTGGTTGTATCGCATTTCAAGGTCTGTTGCTTAAACAGCTCATCTTCGATGAAAAAGCACTCGACTCATGCATAGAAGCTGCAAGGACTGCATGCGAGGTCGGGATTCTTAGCATGGAAAAAAGGCCAGCACCCTTGCAAATCAGAGAAACTCAGCGAAAGCAATTCATCCAGGAATTCTCTTTCCCTCATAAGTTACTGCAGGAGTACATAGCAAGTTTCTACCTTGCATCGCTGTTCCACAAAGATTGTCAAGAATTCAACAGAATCCTGTCAGACACTCTATTAGAAGCCTACAAGGAATTCAGATATGTCTTGTACTTCACTACAGCTCATGGAGGTGAAGTAGGAAAGTCGGTCCTGGAAGCTCTATGCAAGAAAGTTGATGACATGGGATTCATCATTGAGGTTGCTTTTGAATGTCATGATTCAGAAGCCATTGATCCCGTCAGGAATCTTTTGAAGAGGAAGGCATATTTTACGTTACATCATTATTTTCCAATCGCTGCACTTGTCTTCACACTGGAGTCAATAGGGAAAGAAGTAGTAAGTTCCGTGAATAGAATTATGGACATATCTCATTTTCATTTATGTAGTTGTGAAATGTTATCATGTTGAGGGAATACTGTCATCTGTTGAGCCTCCAGTGATAATATATGCACATTTTACTACAAAGAAAATACAAATACAAGAGACCTACACAATGCATTGTCTGTTTTTTCTGCTCTACTGACCGATAATCTTTTAGAACCTGCCATCATGTTCTCCTGGTGTTATTGGGTATTATAGCAGGCTGCAAGGTGTAATTATAGTCACATACAAGAGCGAGAGTCATATCATAGTTTACCTCTTTCTCATATATAAGTGTAAAACTTGACTTTCTTTTATAAAAAGGAAGGAAAAAAATATTACATGGCAATTTTAGAGCAATGAAACACACACTCCCACACACACCCACACTCACATCCTTCACCGGAAATAGGTCATCCAACCAAACAAACTAAATATGTGATGTAGTTCATGTTATATTTTGAATATGCCTTTATAATCGTATCGTTAGTTCATGTACTTCTTACATTCACATTATGATTATATATAACTCAAATTTGATTCAATTTTTGATGCATTCTTTTCTTGGTCTTGGTACATTCATATCCTTGGTATATACACACATCCATGCCATCTGTCTGTGGTGAAAATAATATTCACCATGGTCTTATTTTTGTTTATCTCTATACTGCAAATAGACACACGCAAAACTACTTTAAAGTTTAAACAAAAACTATATCGGAAATAAAATTTACAGATCGAATGCTAAAATTTTATTTGTTCTATTTGTTGTACAGGTAAGAAGAAGTTCTTCGATTCGTGAAACATTGGGTGTTAGCAAGTCCTTTGAAGCTAACGCATCATCGTCACATGTAGCAGCAGTAGGTCTTTTCACATTGCCGAACTTACAAAGGTTGGTTTTTGAACGAGTGCGCCTGGATGATGAATTTTACACAGGAATGTCTGATGCAGCTCCACAGTCCAAGGTATCAGGGGCCTGTTTATTGTATTACATTGATGAATCCTAAATCATAATTACCATTATCTCTTAATCGATGCATATTCCTATTTGTTGCTTAATAAAATGAAATACAATCATGAACCAAAATCGGTTATTCACACTTATAATTTTGTTCACTGCTTTTCACAAAGGTGGGGAATCTAAGCATTTTAAAAGGCTTGAAAAAGGGTCTTGCTCGCCTCTTTTTCTTCCTTTCCTTTTTTACATATCACAAATATGTATCTTCCTTTGTCATTTTTCTCTTAAAGGGACTTTGTAACATTGTTCAGATGAGAGATAGTGGTGCTAAGGTAGTGACTTCAATGCTAGATGTACAATTAAAGATAATCTGAAAATTTGAGTGAAAACGGATCATTATTCATGGTACAAATTGGGAAAAACTGATCTGATCGATTCCTTAATTCTCCCATCTATATTATTCTACTTCTATTCTGCTACTTGTCAGAGCCTGTTCAGCATCAAGACAAGGACAATTTAATTACATTTTAGGTGAATGTTAATCGTCACAAAGCAATAAAATGGCTCTACATTCCATTCCAGACAGTTAAGTGTTGACAGATTTTTATAGCCTGTTTTATGTATTTTTGTCATGGAAAACGGGTGGGAAAATTCAATAATGGTTGGGAGAATTTACTGTTAATCACTGTTAGAGGGTGCCTCACATCGACGCCTTCAAAGAAAACCATAGATATCTTTGTGGTTTGAGAATTTGTTCAGGATTTTTTGCATGTCAGAGGGTTAGTATAGTAGAAGGAATATAGTAAGTAACATTTCATACAAAAATTAAGCAATTTTTGTCATCAACCTTCAACAATGTTACCGAGTCACTTTAATTTGTCACAATTTGGCGGTGCTTTGGACATCAGTGGAAAATGTGACCCCCAGTCAAAGGCTAGGCTAAATCCGCCCTTTTCCTGAAAGAAGTCTATGCAGCTATTCTATTTCATAGACATTTCACAGTTTATCAACTCCATGGGTAAATTACATGTATATATATAAATATGTTATTTTGAAAATTCTAGAAAATTTTACGTTTTGTACTTTGGACCATTTTAAACCACAGATATATCTTCAGGGAAGGAGTTCTCATGAACTGTATTATAACAACGGCTTACACTTTTTTTCTTTTTAAAGTCAAATTATAATGCGAGAAAGTGTATCCACAGAGAGTGAAGATTTTCCATTTTTCAATAGTGAAACTTTGCATTCAAGACGACCTCAGAATCTGAATAGTATGTCACATTGTCTTGTAGAACTTCAACTCGTTATTTATCATACTAATAATGATCATTCATTCCTGAAATAAAAAGTCTATGCAGCTATTCTATTTCATAGACATTTCACAGTTTATCAACTCCATGGGTAAATTACATGTATATATATAAATATGTTATTTTGAAAATTCTAGAAAATTTTACGTTTTGTACTTTGGACCATTTTAAACCACAGATATATCTTCAGGGAAGGAGTCCTCTCGAACTGTGTTATAACAATGGCTTACACTTCTTTTCTTTTTAAAGTCAAATTATAATGCGAGAAAGTGTATCCACAGAGAGTGAAGATTTTCCATTTTTCAATAGTGAAACTTTGCATTCAAGACGACCTCAGAATCTGAATAGTATGTCACATTGTCTTGTAGAACTTCAACTCGTTATTTATCATACAAATAATGATCATTCATTCCTGAAATAAAAAGTCTATGCAGCTATTCTATTTCATAGACATTTCACAGTTTATCAACTCCATGGGTAAATTACATGTATATATAAATATGTTATTTTGAAAATTCTAGAAAATTTCACGTTTTGTACTTTGGACCATTTTAAACCACAGATATATCTTCAGGGAAGGAGTCCTCTCGAACTGTGTTATAACAATGGCTTACACTTTTTTTCTTTTTAAAGTCAAATTATAATGCAAGAAAGTGTATCCACAGAGAGAGAAGATTTTCCATTTTTCAATAGTGAAACTTTGCATTCAAGACGACCTCAGAATCTGAATAGTATGTTACATAGTATTGTAGAACTTCAACTCGCTATTTATCATACAAATAATGATCATTTTAAATGTGTTTTTTTTTAATTATTATTCATGGGAAGGGAGACCACTTACAAAAACTCCAGTCTTCACCCATCTTTCCTCAGTTTTGAAAGAAAAATCATGATAGTGTATATACATGTACATGTAAGCCTATTGTAAAGGCATCTTGGTGGGGTATGAGAGGATTTCCCCTTTCCTTTTAAAGATTTTTTTCTTCTTTCTTTTAAGGAAATTCTTCAAGACAGCCCTAAGAAGTTGCAAAGTTTGTTATAAGGGTTTCATCAGGAAACTCGACTCACCTCTGATTAATTTGCGCTCGAAATTCTTAAGATAAAGGGAAGTTCTGAGGTTCGCTAGATAACGAAAAGTTTTTATGATAAAAATTAGCTTCCCTCTGATTCATTTGCATTTCAAAATTCTTCCAAGACAAAACAAAGTTCCAAGGTTCACTAGAAAAAGAAGGTTTTAATCATGAAAATCGACTCGCCTCTGATTATAATTTGCGCTTCAGAATTCTCCAAGACGGCCCTAAGAAGTTGTGATGTTCGTTAGATAAGGAAGGGTTTCATAACAATAATCGGCTCATCTCTGAGTCATTTGCGTTTCAGAATTCTTCAAGATGAAATGTACCAATGTCCGTAAACAAGGGTTTAATCATGGAACTTGACTTCTATATATGCTTTGAAATCCTTCATGATAGCCATAAAACAAAAGGCCTGATAATAAATAATCACCAATTTATCATCGTTACAATTTGGTTTTTCTGCATTTCCACTGCCGCGCGCCTAGTCTGCCGTTTTTGAATTCCTGAGCGAAGGGGGCCTGTGAACATGTACAGCAGCACCAAGACCCCCCCCCCCCCCCCTACAAGAGACCCATCATTCAAGTAGAAGTCCATGTCAAGTATAGCCTCTTCGCACTAGAGGGCAAGGGGGCAGTCCAGTCCCCCTCCCACTGACAATTTCTAACATAGAAAATAAATTGCTTTTTCATTTCACTTGGGAATTATTGGAATTATAAAGGTAGTCAAATTATTGGCAGAAATTTCTGGAATTGTGAAAGTTTTCTCACAAATTTTCTGGTGATGTAAAAGCCAAACTTTCAATAATAAGAGAAGGGGCAACAGGATTCACATCTCTTGTAATATAGCCCAATAAATAAAGCTGGATGCTGTTACTTTTATGTTAGAGGGGAAAGTATGTCTCTAATTATAATCAGGATTGAACATAATTATCCATTTTTTACAGTTGTACTAGTGATATTACAATATTGATAACTTTCAACAAGTAATATCATATAACTGTAATTGTCAAATTAACAAGGGAGAGAGGATAAACAGTATCGTTCGCCGTCCTTCCCCACCCTTGGCGACGTAAATTAGAGTCCAAAAAGTGAATTTCACCCTGAAATAAATGGATTACCATCGGCTCTGATTTTTGTCCCCCCCCCCCTGACACCAAGATTTCTGATTTTGTTTCTGATTCTGTTTTTGATGCATTTTAGGCTTTTATTACAGCATATCGTTTAAAGTCTATATTCATTGGCAATTGAGAAACGGTACTGTTGAGCAACTTTCTTCTACAATATTAACGAATGAGAGATTAACTTGATTAATTCTTGAATTCTTGCCCACAATTATACAACTTCCACACAACTGCGCCAGGAGTGTCATTTTTGACAGACATGGCGCATTATAAATGTTCACTATTATTATTATTATTATTAACTTGAAAAGAAATTTTAAATTTACTTTACTTACACTGCACCTGCTAGTTCATGCATATTGAGAAGGTAAAACATTATGACTATTTTATCTATATAAAGCTGATAATTTTTATGAATACATAGATACTCACATGATTATAGCTTTATAAAAGTCTCGTTCAACTTCCACCCGACTCGACCCAATCCCTACTTGGCTGCTGAAGAAATGCATTAATGAGTTAACCCCGGTTATAACATCTATTGTGAATGCTTCAATCACCAATGGTCATTTCCCTGATTCTCTCAAACATGCTCATGTGACTCCACTCTTGAAGTCCACGAAGCTGAGTCCTGATGATCTAAAGAGCTACAGGCCTGGATCTAATCTTCAGTTCTTGGGAAAGACTGTAGAGAGAGTCGTGTTAAAACAAATCCAGGAGTATTTGTCGGAGCATAACCTATATTCTGAGATGCAATCAGGATACCGGCCTCATCATAGTTGTGAAACTGCCTTGCTAAAAGTTTCAAATGACATTCTACTTTCCCTGGATAAAGGCGATGAAGCGATTCTGTTGCTGTTGGACTATTCTGCAGCCTTTGACACCGTGAGTCATGATGCCCTTCTAAGCCGTTTGCATGATAGATTTGGACTCAAAGACACAGCCTTGGAATGGTTTCGATCCTACCTCACTAACAGAACTCAGTCTGTTTTTGTTAGCGACCGTGAGTCACATGTCAGCTCTTTGAACTTCGGAGTACCCCAAGGATCTGTTATCGGTCCGTTAGCATTTACACTTTTCTCGTCTCCATTAGAGGATGTCATTAAACACCATGGCATATCGTGTATGACTTATGCAGACGACACTCAAATTTACCTCGTGCTAAAGAAGGATAACCATGCTGTTGCTCTACAAAGACTCAGTGCATGTTTTACAGACATTAAGAATTGGTCCATACAGAATGGATTGAAATTAAATGAAAATAAGACGGAGTGTATACACTTTGTTAGCAGACATAGGACTTGTAGTCCGATTGTTGATGTATGTCTTGATGGTACTGACATAGAATGTTCTACAGGTGCTAGAAACCTTGGGGTCACATTTGATAATAATCTATCTCTGAAGACTCATGTGAACAATATATGCAGATCTGCCTCATTTGCGTTGCATAAAATCGGTAGCATCCGTCAGTTTCTTACTAAAAAGACCACCCAGAGACTTGTTCAGTCACTGGTCATGTCTCGTATTGACTTTTGCAACAGTCTTCTGTATGGTCTTCCTGATGCACAAATTAACAAATTGCAGAGAGTACAAAACTCAGCTGCTAGACTTATTACAAAGCGTCGTTCACGTGAGTCCATCACTCCACTGCTTAGGGAGCTTCACATGCTAAGAGTCCGGGAACGAATTGATTTTAAGATCCTCTTGCTGACTTTCCAATGTTTGACAAAAACAGCTCCAGTGTACCTTCAAGGGCTGATATCAGAATACTTACCCTCCCGCAACCTGCGCTCAAACAAGAAATCACTCTTAATAGTTCCTGCCACCAATACCCATATCTTATGGTTCCCGAACTTTTTATGCAGCATCCCCTCAACTCTGGAACAATTTACCTCAATGTATAAAACAAGCAGATTCAACAGACAAATTCAAATCCATGTTAAAAACCTACTTTTTTGTTAAATAGCCTTTGTCATTTGCATAATATTATGTAGCCCCCTCGATTGTCCACTATCTATTATGTATAACTTAATATTTGGCTGTAATTCCTTCTCTTTCTATTTTTCTTAAGCGCTTAGAGACATATTTTGTGATAAGCGCTATACAAATGTTGTTAATTATTATTATTATTATTAAGATAAGAAAATGAGAAAGAACGTTTCTGCTGTGCATAATTTCCTCAGTAAACTGAAATGTCTTTTTCTACCTTCAGGGAAATTTCATTTCTGAATATTTTACACCAGCATTATGTATGAAATAATATGATTTCTTTTTTGTTATTTGAAAAACCAGTTTTTTCTTTGAATCTGAAATTACATTTTATTTCATAATATGTGAGTAGTGTATTAAGTTTCATTTGCTCAAACAGACCCTGTCCCCTCTCTTTTGCCATTTTTCTGAATGTATGTATCACAAATGCACATAATGTATCTAACACATTCTCACCTCATCATTCTTTCTTAGCTCTTACCACACTCTCCTCTCTCCATTTCTCTCTCTCTCTCTCTCTTTCTTCCTCGGCCATTGTCAACATCCCCCCATATTACTGTATTTTCCTCATTTGTCTAATTGAAAGAAAATTTTAGGTAGGAACTATTGATTATCATACATCAGTCTGCTTTATTTTTCATGTGGTATATGGCAATAGAATACAGTCATGTAATGATTATCAATTATCAATAAATTCTCCCCATATTTTAGTTATATTTCATCGTCTTGCACATTATCCTCTTCTGTTATTCTAGTATACAAATATTGACTGCTCATGAGGATGATGGTGGGAATTATCACTCTCAAGGTGGTGTTCATACCGGCTCTTCTATCACCCCCGAGGCGAAGCCGAGGGGTGATAGACGGGCCGGTATGAACACCACCGAGGGAGTGATAATTTCCTCCATTATCCGATTACAAAGCAGTCCATATTTGTTTTATATACCTCATCCTTTTCATTGATTCATGAATAGGTCTAGAAAATAAATCTTATATCAAGAGTCTATAATGCTCATCACAGTAATGTACAGTATTTTGAAGCTCAAAACAGTATATAAATGATGCATGCGCATGAGTTCATTATACGATCTATCCGCACTCGAGTTGAGGCTGTGTGTATCTAAGCCGTTAGGCTGAGTGCGATAGATAAACGCAGCATCAACGAGGGCGGATAGATCGTATAATGAACGAATGAAAACATGCATCATTTGTTTTATACAACGAAACTCCTAGATCCTTGTTATTTGATGTAAAAAGAATTCATTCAAGATTGTTTCGTGACAGTATATGGCTGACAAATAGATCTCAAGTTTAATAAGGCTTAATTTAGTGCGCACACATAGATATAGCAAGCGCACTAATTACCTCTACCCATTTACGCATAGTGCTGCGCAAGAATAGTATTAAGCGCTCAAACCTCTACGCGCACCACTGCGCTCTGAAAACGAGTTCAATAGTACTGGTAAATATTGCACTCCTTTTCATGAAAACGAGTGCAATATCCTCAGTAAATGAATCACACGTGACTGCGCATGACCAATCATATATAATTTCCAACGCTAAAAATCCAATGTATATTGTACAGGTTTACAGGGGCCCAGCGTAAATTGCATGGCTTGAGCGCGCATTTGAAATCGTGTACGCTGTGTGTGTGCAAACGTCGCGGAGGGGTTAGGAGTCCTATCCCAGGGTTTGATATAGTAGCTATATATATATCAAACCCTCTGACGCAATGATACTTGCACTATGAACATGATGGACAAAGAAAGCGGACAAAATATACAGTTCCTCAGGTAGACAAAGGAACATCCCTTCACTGCTATTATGTACAAATGTGTAGAACAGGTGAATATGCATGTGACACCTGTTCTACATATTTGTTCGTAATAGCAGTGAAGGGATGTTCCTTTGTCTACCTGAGGAACTGTATATTTTGTCCGCTTTCTTTGTCCATTATATTCGTGTTGATAGATCGAAATGCTCCTTGTCATGTGATATAGTTTTGACCAATCAGTGAATGACAATCTATGTATGAGGTATATAAATTTAATTATCCCCTCGCCGACGAAGTCGGAGGGGATATAGTAATGCTGCCATCCGTCCTTCCGTGCGTCCTTCCGTCCGTCCGTAACAAATTTGGTTTCCAAACGATAACCTCAGTAATGTTTGACGGATTTTAATGAAATTTGATATGAAGGTACATAGTATCGAAACACAGCCTAAGTTCAATTACCGAGTATATAGGTCAAAGGTCATAGCTCATTAAATATGCAAATCTGGTTTCGGATTCATAACTTTAGTGTTGTTTGTCAGATTTTAATGAAATTTGATATGTAGGTTTGTGGTATCAAAACACAGCCCAAGTTCAATTTCGGAGTATGTAGGTCAAAGGTCATAGCTCATTAAATATGCGAATCTGGTTCCCATTCAATAACTTGAGTAATGATTGACAAATTTTAATGAAATTCGATATGAAGGTACATGGTATCAAAACACAGCCTATGTTCAATTTATGAGTATGTAGGTCAAAGGTCATAGCGCATTAAATATGCAACTCTGGTTTCCATTCGATAACTTGAGTAATGTTTGACGAATTTTAATGAAATTTAAAATGAAGGTACATGGTATCAAAATACATGTACAGCCTAAGTTCGATTTCTGAGTATGTAGCTCAAAGGTGAAAGGTCATAGCTCATTAAATATGCAAAACCTAATTATACATGTAAAAATGTGGTTAACCTCCTTACCTAGTAATATAATAGTATAGTCCAATTGAGGTAACTTGTTCTGACGTATATATAGGCCATTTGTACCCTGCGAGGGGATGCTACGCTTTGCGTTGACTTGTTAATATATTGAGTTGTTATACTGGAATGGAAGAACATACTTTTTTGTACTTTCTATTTGAAAAAGGTGAAAGAAAAATTCAAAAAGCATGCAATAAGTAAAACTTTGATTGAAGGAAAATAAATAGATTATATATGATACATTTTACTCACTTTTCCCTGTTCACAATGTCATTCTTCTACAAAATATTTGGTTTGCTCATTCTGTATACATGCATGTTTCTTTCAATTTAGCTTTAAAAAAAGCCCATCATAGTCAAAGTATATAAATATATATATCGAATAATATCATCATGATGTTAAAGTACCGAACATAAGTAATACTTCAATTAAACATGTTGATGACTATTCACTTTATTCAACCTGTCCTGTCACATCACCAGACTGAGAAGCTAACGTACTACCTCTCGGATCTATAGGTGTGTTTAAAACATGTGTGGCTAACCTTTTAAAGCTCGCGGGGCACAGCTAACGATTGGCATATAACTTGGCGGGCTGTAAGTAGTCTTCTCCCCCCCCCCCCACACACACACACACACCTACATGCAATACGTGTACACACCTGTAATTTTGCAAAAACAAACAAGCAAACAACAAAATCTGTGGGAAAAAAAATCAGGCTTACATTTTTAGTGCGATTTCTGGGGCTTCCACTTTTCTGCTATGTTGTTGACCTTTATTGCATACTCTGGTGACAAATGAGGCAAGGTGGTTTACTTTTCTCTTCTATGAAGAAATACTTCAGAGACCGATCTGATTCAAAGTTTCTGCCCTCATCAGAACCTTGCCATGATAGTTGTTATTTCAAACAAAATCAAGGGCACAGCAGAAAGAATATCCTAACTGTATTAGTTGTACACTGTACATCTCATTGAACGCGGTGTAAAGAGAAGGGGACTATTCAGTTTACGATTAAGATTCATGAGAAAATTCAAGCGAAAGAAAAGGGTTGCAATTGTTTCAAGACAAGTGTGGTATTTCAAACATATTTCTTGATTCACAACATGTATATTTACAAACGTTACTGCGTGCGGAAATTACAAACTAAAAATAACACGGCGAGTGATATTAATGTAATGAGAGGGAATTTGAGGAGTTTTATATCAACCAAGAAACGAATCAATATGTTGTGAATGATGAAAACAAATTATGGAAATAGAGATAGCTGGGTGTATATGTTTTGCCCTATTTCATCGCTGCTATGCGGGCCGCATTTCAGTTATGAGCCATTGTTATTATTACTTTTTTAATTTTTCGCGGGCCGCACCAAAAGAGCTCGCTGGCCGCGGGTTGGTCATCCGTGGTTTAAAAGCACTTATCTTATACATAGTATTTTGCATGTTTTTTGAAATAATTTATTGTCATGAGTCAGAAGCATCCTGACAAGAGAAATGAATCATGTGAATAGACTTGATTGTGACAAAGTATTATTCATATAAATGTGTGGTTTAGGAAATTATTTATAGTTTGTCAAAAGTCTCAAGGAGATACATGTACACCGTAGATATAAAGAAATAACATCTTTATTTTGCTTGAACAGACACTCTCTTTCTTTTCCAACTGTTCATAATTAATCACATTTGCCTTTCTTCAGCTCGTGTTTCTTTTCTCTTACCACACCCCTTTCACTTTTGGCCTTTTCTCTCGATCAATCTCTCTCTGTTTCTATCTGTCTTCTCTCTCTCTCTCTCTTTCTCTTTCTCTTGCTTTATCCCTTACTGAACTGGGCTATTTTGAGCACCTCACTGACTTGGGGGGGGGGGGGCCCTATGATCTCGGCCGTCGAATGTCTGATGACCACGAAAAGTTGCATGTTTGTAGATATTTATGTCAGGAACAAGATGGTATAATTAGTTTTTTCTTAATATGCAAATTGTTGTCGTTATAGCCTAATTAATTATGCAAAATGCTAATTTTATGCATTTTACAGAAAACTCTACATATTTGTCCGTAGACTTGTGAAGAATCTTGAAAATGTATTGAATAAATGTTTCCTTCATCTCAAATTCATGAGGTTTCATTATTTTTATGATATTTGAAAATGCATAGGTTAATTTGCATAAGTTATGAATACGCAAATTACGCATTCATGAATATCAAATATGGAAATATATAAAGGGAACTAGAATCATTACTAAAATTGTCAGACTCCATTTTTTTAATGTTGAAACTCATTATTCATATGAAACTTCTTTTCTAACACAAAATAGTTATTTTGATGTAATTAATAATGATAATTCATGCAAATTTGATGCGATTTTCAACTAATTATTTTCTTATGTATTTTATTGTTTTTGTATTTCTTATTATATCTATTGTTTTATTTCTAATGTATTCTTTTGTTCTGGAATACATCAAGTTACTTTGAGAAACATATAAAAGCAATTTGATATAAATTCATATCTTCACATTTCTGCTTGTACATGAATATATGCAATTATAGCACTTGTTTTGATGACATGCGCATACTAATTATTATGTAACACCTTTCAGGTATATCAGATTTCGAGGAAAATGGTATTATTATAATTATTATTATTATTTATTTGACCAATCGGAAAACATACAGTGAGTATAACAATCAGATAATACATTGTCATTTCATAATACATTCAAACAGCTTTAGGAAAGTGGAGAGGAGATAGAGAGAAGGATACAATCTGCTGGTCAGGGGTGACAAAAGCAATTTAAATTGCTATTACTCGAAAGCATGTCACCCCCACAGTCTGCATCCTGGAAAATTAAGAGTAAAGAACAGAATAAAATTTCACAATATGAGAAAATAAATAAATATATATAGACATGTATATCAGGATAACAATAGTTGGAGCAATTACTATTATATTCTTGATTACTTTCATTACATTATTATGTCATTACAATGGCTTTACGTTTATCACATAAATATATATAAAAACTTTCAAATCAATAACCTGGTGCTTACATTAGAAACATTTGATATGATTATTATTTGGAAGGAAAGTTACAAAATGGTATAAAATGCTTAACAATAATTTCTAACTTTCAAAATGAAATGAATAAAATTGTAATCTGAAGCCTAATATGTACTGAACGGAACGAAGAAATAAGCTTGCAATATTGATATTATTTCTAAGTGACAAAATAAACAAATTAGTCAGTTATGATCTAGGTAAGATGTATAATTAATTTTAGGGTTTCCAAAAAGGCACAGTAAAATTACATATCAGTTGCTTTTAAGTAACGATCAGCTTGAGAGAAATGGACAGAATTTGAAATCGGACACGAGTATGAAAAATATTACCATTAATAATTATCAATACATTGTTTTACATTGAATTAAATGAGTTCAATGAACAGTGAGAAGAGATTGTTTCAGTGTTGAAAGGAAGGATGAAATAGAATTAAGTACAGCATTATCTTTTATTTCTGTGGGAAGGTTGTTCCACAGTCTTGGAAAGCGGCGAGATGGAGAAAGAAAAAGTGCCTGTGTGCGAGAAGGAAGGTGGCGGAATGTAAGTACCTCTTGCCGCCTGGAATTGATCAGGGTGGATTCAGTAAGAGCCTCACAAAGGGTGAGACCACTGAGGCATTTGAAAGTGAATGAAAGAAGGAGATAGTCTCTCCTGGAAGATAAGCTTGACCAGTGAAGAGTAGTGAGTCTATCTTCATAGGACATGTCGCCTCTCCGTTGTTTAAGGGCAATACGTGTGGCTGCGCGCTGAACGCGTTCTAATTGCTGTTCTTGTTTGAGGGTGTGAGGATGCCAGGCTGGACATCCGTATTCTAGTATTGGAAGAATGAGAGCTTTGTAAAGAGAGAAAATGGCTTGTGTTGAAGCTTGACCTGCCACTACTCTAATGAACCCGAGGAGACGGTTGGCCCTTTTGACGATATTATCAATATGTGTGTTCCATTGTAGATTAGCACAAATTGTGACCCCTAGATAAACATATGAAGGGGCACATGAGAGGTCAGATGTATTGAGTTTGTATATTGGGGGTTGCAGATTCCTGCTCCTAGTTACATGGAGTATTTTACATTTGGAGGGATTGAAGGTCATTTGGTTCAGCTCGGCCCATTCATGTAGGAGTTGCAAATCAGTTTGAAACCTCTCTTCATCATTGGGTGACTGCACCGTACGAAACATCAGAATGTCGTCAGCAAACATAACAGATTTAGAAGAAAGGGAGAGGGAAATATCATTGATGAAAAGGTTGAAAAGGAGAGGGCCTAAACAACTACCCTGGGGCACTCCGGAAGTCACATCAACCCAGGGAGAAGAGGAACCCTGAAAAATTACACGCTGTATCCGTCCAACGAGGAAGGACTTAATCCATTTCCAGAGAGTACCTGTGACATTAAACTGTGCAGATAGTTTAGACAGTAGGATGTGATGAGGCATTTTATCAAATGCTTTGGACATATCTAGGAAAGCTGCGTCTATACGAGGAGGACGATTTTTATCAAGAATTGTACACCAAGCTTGTAGGACATTGATAAGCTGGGTGACGCAACTGCGTTTCTGTGTAAAACCGTGTTGGTTTGGATTGAGGAGACCAAATGTTTCTACATGTTCGAGAATGGAAGAAGAAACAATTTGCTCAAGAACCTTGCATATAACAGAAGTGAGGGCAACTGGTCTGTAGTTTGACATGATTGATCTGTCACCCTTCTTAAAGACAGGAGTAATGTTTGACCGACGCCAGGAATCTGGTAATTTGCCTGTATTGAGGGATATGTTAAAGAGATGGACGAGAGGATATGATATTTCTAGGGCACAGTTCTTCAGTATGACGGGAAGAACCCCGTCAGGTCCTGGGGCTTTAGATGCTGAGAGCTGAAGAAGGCGGTTGCCTACCTGATGAACCTGTACCTGTATTGAGGAAAGCTGTGGAATTGGTAATGAACCAGATGGTTGTTCATCACTGACTTACCCAGAGGGGTTAAACACAAGAGAGAACATATCATTAAATGCATTTGATATTTCAGACGGTTGAGAGAGGGAACTGTTATTCACAATAAATATGGGAGGTGGAGCATTCTGCTTCTTTTTAGACACAAATGACCAAAATCTTCGTCTGTTATCATTAGAGGAAAACATATTATTGACATAATCCCAATACAACTTTCTGGTTTGCTTCTTGACATCATTACGGACAACTTTATACTGACACCAGTCCAGGTCCAAAGTTGACCTTTTAGCCTTTTTGAACAACCTGTGTTTTTTAATGATGAGTTTTTTTAAGTTCTGGAGTAACCCATGGTGAGTTCTTAGTCTTACGTTTAGTCTTTCGAGGAATCGAGTCGCGTATGGCAGCGTCTAGCAGGTCCATAAAGATTTCAGCCGATTCGTTAGGATCGTTGGGGTTCATAAACGCACTCCAAGGGATGTAATGCATTATGTTGCGCAGATGTTCAAAGTCTCCATGGAAGGTGTCCAAGAATTCTCGAACAACGGCCCGTCTAGGTGCTGTCCTATGAGAGCGTAGGCATACCTCCAAGGCAAGGTGATCGGAATCAACAGGTGATGGGATGGTGTTTACACTGTGAATCCAGTCCGGTCGGTTTGTGAAGAGAAGGTCTATTATCGAGCCTCCCTGTGCATTGTCGTCTGAAGGTCGGGTTACTTCAGACACCATCTGATAGAGACCGAAGTCATTCGTAACGTCGAGAAGCCTTTTTCTTGTTGTGACGTTTGAACCATGAGGGTTCATGTCAACGTTGAAATCTCCGAGTACCATGCATGCATCATAAAATTCCATGTCTATGGAAGTAAGGTTCTGGTGGAGACGTTCCCAGAATGATGCGTTGCTGGAAGGTTGCCGATACAGGAGACCGATGATCCATGATTCTCTATTTGCCTTGATAGAGAACCATAATAGTTACAAATTGTCTGGAGCGAGAGTGGTGCGTAAAACTTGAGGGGAAAAGTCATGAAACGACAATTCAAAATTCCAAACGGTTGCGGCGCAATCTTCGAAAATGTCGAGGGAGGGCCTCCAGGCCCCTTCCCCCAGTACAGTAAGGGTTAAAAGCCTATAAAGTGGAGGGTATAATGATGTTACATTATTGACAATAAAAAATATTTAAATTAGACATCTCGTCTATTGATTTAGCCCCTCATCTCTCTCTATCTCTATTTCTCTGTCTTTGTCTATCTCTCTCTCTGTCTCTCTCTCTCTCCTTTTCTCTTTCCCTTGCTTTAAAAGTCTAAGTAGAGGTTAATGATGTTACATTAATGACAATGACAAATATTTAATTTAGTCATGTTGTCTATTCTTGATATTACTAATCACTCTATTCAACCTGTCCTGTCACATCACCAGATTGAGGAGCTAGAGCACAAGTACACAGATCTGGGTTCTGCTGCATCCTCTCACTACGCGAGATGTCTCTGCTCCATGCCTCATCTTCGATCACTGATGCTGTCCCATATGAAGCTGAGTGATGAGTTCTACTCAACGATGGCCTCTGAGGCATCGAATACAAAGGTATACCCAAACACGATTTGTATTGGAAACAATATTCCCCCCCCAACAGTTTTGCACTCTTCAAACTGAACATATTTGTATAAATGTTTTTCACATTAAAAAAAAGAAAAGAAATTGTTTATTGTCATGAGTCACTATTATGCTAATGTGAGTATAATGCCCTTACAATGCTGACAATAAGAAGCATGAGTCATGTGAATAGACTGGATTTTAATTTCAAAATGATATAAATTCATGTAAATGGGAATATCCTATGAACAGAATTTTGCATTTTTCTAGAAATTATTTATAGTTTGTCAATAGTCTCATGGAGATATTACATGTACACTGTAAATGGAAAGAAATAACATCTTTATTCTGCTTGAACAGAGACTCTCATTTTCCAACAATTTATAATTAATCACTTTGTTTGTCTTCATCCCGTCTTTCATTGCTCTTACCACACCCATTTCCCTTGAGCTTTTTAGCCCCTCTCTCTCTCTTTCTCTTTCTCTGTCTCTCTCTCTCTCTCTCTTTCTCTCCTTTTCCCTTTCCCTCCTTTTCCCTTTCCCTTTCCCTTGCTTTAAAAGTCTAAGTAGAGGTTAATGATGTTACATTAATGACTATGAAAATTATTTGAATTAGACATGTCGTCTATACTTGATACTACTAATCACTATTCAACATGTCCTGTACGTCACATCAACAGATTGAGGAGCTAAAGCACAAGTACACAGATCTGGGTTCTGCTGCATCCTCTCACTACGCGAGATGTCTCTGCTCCATGCCTCATCTTCGATCACTGGATCTGAACAGTGTAGAGCTGAGTGATGAGTTCTACTCAACGATGGTCTCTGAGGCATCGAATACAAAGGTATACCCAAACACGATTTTTATTGGAAACAATATTTTTCCCCCAATAGTTTTGCATTCTTCAAACTGAACATATTTGTATAAATGTTTTTCACATTAAAAAAAGAAAAGAAATTGTTTATTGTCATGAGTCACTATTATGCTAATGTGAGTATAATGCCCTAACAATGCTGACAATAAGAAGCATGTGTCATGTGAATAGACTGGATTTTAATTTCAAAATGATATCAATTCATGTAAATGGGAATATCCTATAAACAGAATTTTGCATTTTTCTAGAAATTATTTATAGTTTGTTAATAGTCTCAAGGAGATATTAGATGTACACTGTAAATAGAAAGAAATAACATCTTTATTCTGCTTGAACAGAGACTCTCATTTTCCAACAATTTATAATGAATCACTTTGTTTTTCTTCATCTCGTCTTTCATTGCTCTTGGGCTTGTTAGCCCCTCCCTCTATCTCTCTCTCTCTTTCTCTCCCTCTCTCTTTCTCTCCCTTTCCCTTTCCCTTTCCCTTGCTTTAAAAGTCTAAGTAGAGGTTAATGATGTTACATTAATGACAATGACAAATATTTGAATTAGACATGTCGTCTATACTTGATACTACTATTCACTCTATTCAACCTGTCCTGTCACATCACCAGATTGAGGAGCTAACGCACTGGGACGCAGATCTGGGTTCTGCTGCATCCTCTCACTTCGCGAGATGTCTCTGCTCCATGCCTCATCTTCGATCACTGGATCTGACCAGAGTAAAGCTGAGTGATGAGTTCTACTCAACGATGGTCTCTGAGGCATTAAAATCAAAGGTATACCCAAACACGATTTGTATTGGAAACAATATTTTTTCCCCAATAGTTTTGCACTCTTCAAACTGAACATATTTGTATAAATGTTTTTCACATTAAAAAAAAGAAAAGAAATTGTTTATTGTCATGAGTCACTATTATGCTAATGTGAGTATAATGCCCTTACAATGCTGACAATAAGAAGCATGAGTCATGTGAATAGACTGGATTTTAATTTCAAAATGATATTAATTCATGTAAATGGGAATATCGTATAAACAGAATTTTGCATTTTTCTAGAAATTATTTATAGTTTGTTAATAGTCTCAAGGAGATATTACATGTACACTGTAAATAGAAAGAAATAACATCTTTATTCTGCTTGAACAGAGACTCTCATTTTCCAACGATTTATAATTAATCACTTTTGTTTGTCTTCATCCCGTCTTTCATTGCTCTTACCACACCCATTTCCCTTGAGCTTTTTAGCCCCTCTCTCTCTCTCTCTCTCTGTCTCTCTCTCACTCTCTGTCTCTATCTCTCTCTCTCTCTCTCTCTCTCTTTCTCTCCTGTTCCCTTTCCCTCCTTTTCCTTTTCTCTTTCCCTTGCTTTAAAAGTCTAAGTAGAGGTTAATGATGTTACATTAATGACAATGACAAATATTTAATTTAGACATGTCTTCTATTCTTGATATTACTATTCACTCTATTCAACCTGTCCTGTCACATCAACAGATTGAGGAGCTAACGCACGAGAGTGCAGATCTGGGTTTTCCTGCATCCTCTCACTACGCGAGATGTCTCTGCTCCATGCCTCATCTTCGATCACTGGATCTGACGCGTGTAAAGCTGAGTGATGAGTTCTACTCAACGATGGCCTCTGAGGCATCGAATACAAAGGTATACCCAAACACGATTTTTATTGGAATTAATATTTTGCAAAACGAACAAAAAAAAAGAAAAGAAATTGTTTATTGTCTTGAGTCACTATTATGCTAATGTGAGTATAATGCCCTTACAATGCTGACAATAAGAAGCATGAGTCAGGTGAATAGACTGGATTTTAATTTCAAAATGATATTAATTCATGTAAATGGGAATATCCTATAAACAGAATTTTGCATTTTTCTAGAAATTATTTATAGTTTGTTAATAGTCTCAAGGAGATATTACATGTACACTGTTAATAGAAAGAAATAACATCTTTATTCTGCTTGAACAGAGACTCTCATTTTCCAACAATTTATAATTAATCACTTTGTTTGTCTTCATCCCGTCTTTCATTGCTCTTACCACACCCATTTCCCTTGAGCTTTTTAGCCCCTCTCTCTCTCTCTCTCTCTCTGTCTCTCTCTCTTTCTCTCCTTTTCCCTTTCCCTCCTTTTCCCTTTCCCTTTCCCTTGCTTTAAAAGTCTAAGTAGAGGTTAATGATGTTACATTAATGACAATGACAAATATTTGAATTAGACATGTCGTCTATACTTGATACTACTATTCACTCTATTCAACCTGTCCTGTCACATCACCAGATTGAGAAGCTAACGCACAGGGACGCAGATCTGGGTTCTGCTGCATCCTCTCACTACGCGAGATGTCTCTGCTCCATGCCTCATCTTCGATCACTGGATCTGAAGGATGAAAAGCTGAGTGATGAGTTTTACTCAACGATGGCCTCTGAGGCATCGAATACAAAGGTATACCCAAACACGATTTTTATTGGAAACAATATTTTTTCCCCAATAGTTTTGCACTCTTCAAATTGAACATATTTGTATAAATGTTTTTCACATTAAAAAAAAGAAAAGAAATTGTTTATTGTCATGAGTCACTATTATGCTAATGTGAGTATAATGCCCTTTACAATGCTGACAATAAGAAGCTTGACTCATGTGAATAGACTGGATTATAATTTCAAAATGATATTAATTCATGTAAATGGGAATATCCTATAAACAGAATTTTGCATTTTTCTAGAAATTATTTATAGTTTGTTAATAGTCTCAAGGAGATATTAGATGTACACTGTAAATAGAAAGAAATAACATCTTTATTCTGCTTGAACAGAGACTCTCATTTTCCAACAATTTATAATTAATCACTTTGTTTGTCTTCATCCCGTCTTTCATTGCTCTTACCACACCCAATTCCCTTGAGCTTTTTAGCCCCTCTCTCTCTCTCTCTCTCTCTCTCTGTCTCTCTCTCTTTCTCTCCTTTTCCCTTTCCCTTTCCCTTGCTTTAAAAGTCTATGTAGAGGTTAATGATGTTACATTAATGACAATGACAAATATTTGAATTAGACATGTCGTCTATACTTGATACTACTATTCACTCTATTCAACCTGTCCTGTCACATCACCAGATTGAGAAGCTAACGCACTGGGACGCAGATCTGGGTTCTGCTGCATCCTCTCACTACGCGAGATGTCTCTGCTCCATGCCTCATCTTCAATCACTGGATCTGACTAGAGTAGAGCTGAGTGATGAGTTCTACTCAACGATGGTCTCTGAGGCATCGAATACAAAGGTATACCCAAACACGATTTTTATTGGAATTAATATTTTGCAAAACGAACAAAAAAAAAGAAAAGAAATTGTTTATTGTCTTGAGTCACTATTATGCCTATATGAGTATAATGCCCTTACAATGCTGACAATAAGAAGCATGAGTCAGGTGAATAGACTGGATTTTAATTTCAAAATGATATAAATTCATGTAAATGGGAATATCCTATAAACAGAATTTTGCATTTTTCTAGAAATTATTTATAGTTTGTCAATAGTCTCATGGAGATATTACATGTACGCTGTAAATAGAAAGAAATGACATCTTTATTCTGCTTGAACAGAGACTTTCATTTTCCAACAATTTATAATTAATCACTTTGTCTTCATCCCGTCTTTCATTGCTCTTACCACACCCATTTCCCTTGAGCTTTTTAGCCCCTCTCTCTCTCTCTCTCTCTCTGTCTCTCTCTCTTTCTCTGTCTCTATCTCTCTCTCTCTCTCTCTTTCCCTTCTTTTCTCTTTCCCTTGCCTTAAAAGTCTAAGTAGAGGTTAATGATGTTACATTAATGACAATGACAAATATTTGAATTAGACATGTCGTCTATACTTGGTACTACTATTCACTCTATTCAACCTGTCCTGTCACATCAACAGATTGAGGAGCTAACGCACTGGGACGCAGATCTGGGTTCTGCTGCATCCTCTCACTACGCGAGATGTCTCTGCTCCATGCCTCATCTTCGATCACTGTATCTGGGCGGTGTGAAGCTGAGTGATGAGTTCTACTCAACGATGGCCTCTGAGGCATCAAATACAAAGGTATACCCAAAAACGATTTGTATTGGAATCAATTTTTTTACCCCAATAGTTTTGCAATCTTTAAACTAAACCTATGTGGAAAAATGTTTTTCACATAAAAAAAAAAGTAGAAATGATTTGTTATCATTAGTCACAATTATCCTCATATCAATAAATAACTCTTACAATACTGATAATAAGAAGCATGAGTCATGTGAATACACTGGATTTTAGTGTTATAATGAATAAATTCATATAAATGCTTATGTTTAAAGCACGTTTCCTACAAATAGTACTTCACATTATGTATTTTTAGAAATTATTTAAATTTTGTCAATAGTCGCCAGAAATTGATTTTAAATGTGCATACAAATAGACGGATATAAACGCATATTTTTAAGCGCATATGTGATATCCTGTATATCCTGTATCAAGAAGTAAGAACCATTCATCATCATCAACTTCAGGTGGCGCTGTAAAGCACGGCTGTGGTCTTCACGAGAGCACGCCATGCATCTCTTTCACCTGCCATTTGTGTTGCACCTTTCATTCCTTGTCCAGACACTCTCTTGATATCATCAGTCCAAGATATTGGTGGACGACCTCTACCCTGTTTTCCTTTGACTGCTCCTTGCATTATTTGCTTCTCAACACCTTCAGATCTCCTAACAATGTGCTCAAAATAGTTTAGTTTTCTTTCCATGATTCCCCTTCTGATGGTCAAGTCTGTTCCAATCTTTTCCAGGACCCACACATTTGTCTTTTTTATCTTTCCATGACACCTGCAACAGCCTCCTGTAGCACCAAGAACCTGTAGCACCAGGAACCATTACATGCTCATTTAAGGAGAATGATGACCCCTCATTGATAGTAAATGTAACTTTCCCCAACTCAGCACATGCTCACAAAATAATTGCATTCTTGTATACATACCTCCACATTACCTTTCTTTTCCTGGTGATACTACAGCATGTCTGACATAGCAACTCTAATGTTGGTATTGTATGGTATATTGTAAACAGGTGGTCAGCTTTGGTGAAGCTACATACCACTGTCTCTTGTTAGCTCACTAATGATTGGAAGATGATGTCACCAGATGAATGAGATCTGGAGCATTTTTTTAAGGGTGGAGCTTAGTAGGTCTGAGAAAATTATTTTTAAAAATATTTAAAACTCTATGAAATATATTTAGATGTTTCGAATAACAAGATATGAGTTGTATGCAGCCCTGCACATCAACAGGATTCAACTTATATTTGGATTTCACCCCACTTATAATGATTTTAACCGTAGTTCACATGACCAAGAAATCAGGTAACAACTATTGTCGAAGACTGTTCTCACAATTTTCTTGTAAAATTACCTGATATCAATAATGTGGCACAATGTCAATTCGCTTGCCTGTCCAGTGACAGATGTACCACATATCTGAAGCAATATGTATTCATGCGAGTGTCCTTTTGTATCTAGTGAATGTAGAAGAACTAATAAAATACTTACTAATCCATGTTGAAGGAAAAAGATGAAATAAGCCTACTGAAAACAAAGGGGAAAAGGTATAACATACTCTCTTGAAGATATCATTTTGATGTAATATCTTCCCACCAATACAATAGCTTAAGTACCTCTTTTCAAATCAAATCATGCCATGCATATTGAAATGCTTTTTTGTTTATTATAATACCGGTACTTTGTTTCATTTAAACTATAGCAAAAATTGAGACAAGACTTGGTGAATGATTAAGTTCAATACTGAGATGCAGATTCATCTGATATTTTCTGTGACTTATAAAGGTGTTTATGTTGGTAAAGATGTTGGTAAAGACAATAATTGGATCACATCGTGGATTTCACTTTGGTGTGAACTGATAAATTACCTTGGCACAGATCCAGACGCTGAGTATGAATAATGTTTCCATGATGACTCCACGGAGACTACACTCCATTCTCTCGCTACCATGCCTCCAGTCACTCACCTTGGGGGGTATCAGACGAGTTGACATGGACGATGGAGATATCGAGACACTGGTATGTATCTTTACTATTCCAAGATTGAAGTAAAAATCCTCTTTTTGTTCAAAGGTCATAACTAATAAGGAAGGGGTTCAGAAAAACTTTAAAAATAAATATGAATGTTAAAGGAATTGCCAGAAGGATAACGTATCTTGTTTTGAAATCAAGTTAAAACGTCATACTACGGGCTGTTTAGTAAATTGTTTGATGGTATAGTATTAATGACTGCTTTGAGAGAAATAGTTGTTTTTATAAGCTCAAGGGAAGGTTAGAATTGTGCTATTACCCGAGGCGTGCCGAGGGGAATAGCCCAATTGTAACCTTCCCGAGAGCGTATAAAAACAACTATTTCTCGAATATTAAAGCAGTCATTAATACTTTTATATGCCGAAAACAAAAGAGTCAACTAATGACACCACCTTGGCCTTTCTCTAGTTTATCTGCACGGTTGTTTTTTATGAGTGTATCTTTGAGAGTAGACTAGATCTAGATTCTAGTCTAAGCAAGATATTTTTACATTTTGGGGGTGGGCCGGCCCTGTGGGGAATATGGAGAAGAACCTGCGCTTTCATATGACACCTCACTTATTGAGTATCACCTTCAGGATCACAACAGATTATAAAGGTTTGAATCTCGAATTGAAAACAAAACTTGACCTTAACACACAACATGCATCGGGTGCGCGATCAGTCACCCCGACAACTGGATCTATTTTCGTATCTTTGAGAGTAGACTAGATCTAGATTCTAGTCTTAGCAAGATATTTTTACAATTTTGTGGGTGGGCCGGCCCTGTGGGGAATATGGAGAAGAACCTGCGCTTTCATATGACACCTCACTTATTGAGTATCACCTTCAGGATCACAACAGATTATAAAGGTTTGAATCTCGAATTGAAAACAAAACTTGACCTTTTTTGCATGGTCGCGGAATGCACGTAGACTGCATAGGGAATGCATTGCGTACAGTCTCTATGGAAATAATTTTAACACACAACATCGGGTGCGCGATCAACACCCTGACAACTAGATTTATTTTCGTATACAGTCTATACGTCTATGCTTTTTCAGCAACCAAACGAACATGTTTATGGATAATTTCACGTACCCTTTTTGTTGTTCTTGCTGTCAGCGAGTCTTGCATTTGATAAGTTGAAATCTTGGGAGAGATTCTTGAGCCATTTTTGTCTTGTTTGGAATTGTCTTGTCTTGTATGAAAATACCGACCAATTTTTCGCACACCTATGGTATCTTCGATCGCTCAAACCATTTTTTAACATGTAAACCTATGGGGTAACCATGGAGACTGACTTATTTTTTTAATAACCATGGTTATTAAAAAATATTGAAATGTTTATGCATGGTTACCGGGAATTTTACAGGAACAGTTGAAGTTTATGAATGCAATTTCGACCAATCAGATGGCTGGATTACTTAAGTGAGGTATATAATTATGTATATCAAACATATACATACACAGTTATAGTTTTTTCAACTTGGGATGAAGTTTAACCTTGCACATATTTATTAAAGCTCGTTAAATATTGATTGATAAATGATTGCCATTTGTTATTTCCCATGGAGAATCTGTTGCTTATTTTCTTCATCATCAAATTTGTAACTTTCAGTAATGTGAAGTCATTTTATTGATTTTTTTGTTAGTCTAGCTGAACTAATATCACAATAAAAAAGATGATCACAAAATAGACGAATATCACAATAACAAAAGATGAAAATGAATACCAAAATCTGGTCATCTTCCACCTAAAAAGCAGGATGAACCCTCATTAATAACAAAGAATAAAGGAAATTAAGAAATTTTGAATGTCGATAATGCTAATGATATACAAAGACTCATATCGCCAATACGATCAGGATGATACAGGGGGAAATCCTCTTTAATATTTTGGATCCAAAATACCTAAAATATCTCTTCCAAAGTCTTTTGATAGACAAACCTCTATTTATGGAGGGCAACACACGTGCAGGCCTAATGAAACATAATCTGCTGGATCACTGAATTGGAAAACAGAGAGGTATTTTTAATATTTTGGAAAAAATGTCAGTTATAGTTCATCAGGAACGGCATAACGCATGTGACTGTGACGCCAATAGAAGATTCTTTATATCATTTATAATCTTGGCATCTCAAAAGTTCAAAACTTTGTTTATTCTTTGTCCATTTCCCCCAAACCTACCTGTTTGTTTATTTCTACTTATAGGCAACTTACCGGTACATTGAAATGATGAAAACCCTTTAGGCTTTATAATTGTATATTTGTGAAATATTTACCAAGCATGATATGAACAGTAAAAGTATTATATTACAATTCAATATTCAATATGTTACATCAGCGTCGGGATTCCATTTATATCATATACTAGCTGGACCCGCGGAAATCCGCGGGATTCTAGAGGGGGGCGGGGGGTGTAAATAGATATATAGAGACTGTCTAAATTAAAACCACCAAGAACTTTATTTGCCATTCAAGCCATTAAAAAAATATACTTGTTTAGGACCCGCGGAAATCTGCGGGATTCTAGAGGGGGGCGGGGGTGTAAATAGATATATAGAGACTGTCTAAATTAAAACCACCAAGAACTTTATTTGCCATTCAGGCCATTACAAAATATACATGTTTAGCGTCCCCGCCCGCTTCCTTTTTGGGGGCCGCCTCCAATTTTTTTTTTTTGATTTTTTTTTTTTTTTTTTTTTTTTTTTTTTAGGGGCCGCCTCCTATTTTTTTTTTTGAAAGAAAAAAAACATAAAAAGCACTGCTAAAATGTATTTCTGACTTAAAAAAAAAAAAAAAAAATCTCGGCCGCCATCTTGAAAAATAGCCTGAATGTCAGGGAAAATGTACGGAGCGGCCATTTTGAAAGAAAAAAAAAAAAAAAAGGGCCTCCTCCCATTTTTCTAAAAAACAGGACGCTTTAAGCATGTTTTTTTTTTAAATTTGGCCTTATATTAAATTTAAAAAACAATCCAACTGTACCGGTAGTTATTCTTTAAGCCACTGGAACTTCGTAGAGTTCTGTAGAGTGGCGTACCGACTACGCAGAAATTAGGCTGCGTATTAATGGGAAAAAAGTCCCTGCGTAGGTTATGCGTAGGCTGGCGTACGGGTTTGCTTATGGTTGCTTACTGTGTTGAAAGCTTTTACTGCTTTGTCAATCTGGCGTAGGGTAGCGTACTGTTGCGTAGGCATGTAGCGTAGTGTTGCGTAAAAAGACGTACTTTCTGCGTCAAGTTTCTATGCCTAAAGTACGCGAACAAAATTAAACATGTTGAATTGTTTTTGTTCATCTTGCGTACCCCTTTCCGTCCCTCAGCATATAGTAACGTAGGCCAGCGTAGGTGGTACGCAACACTACGCAACTCTACGTATTGACCCACGCCAATTAGTGACCCGCAGGTGCCACAAATAAAGTATTAAAAAAAATGCTCATCTGACCCTAATTAAACGCCTAAAACCCCCAAGCTTTCGGGGGTTTATGGCCCCTTGAAACCCGTGGACCCCACGTCTATATTATATATACACTCAACTTGCTGCGATCTGATCTCTCCCCCCCCCCCCCCCACTTTGAAGAACGTAACCCCCTGAGCTTTTGGGGGTTTATGGCCCCTTGAAACCCATAGACCCCACGCCTATATTATATATACACTCAACTCAGGACCCGCGGAAATCCGCGGAATTCTAGAGGGGGGCGCAGGCAAAAAATTAAGTTTTTCATTTCTGGGGCTCCATTTCAAATTTTCGGAAAATTTTCAGGGGCTACTTTTTCAACTTTTGGGGGTTCTTTTTTCTGGGGTTACTTTTTCATTAATTCATAAAAGGATAGGCCTACACTTTGTTGAGATTTGTTTAGTAGGCTAAGGTTTGAGGCTTCCTACATCCTACTTCATAATTGCCTATTTAAAATATAAAAAAAATTCTCTAGTTCAATAACTAAGTTTTCATGCATTGATTTGATGCAAGAATTGTAACATAATAATAGTTCCTAGATTGTGATTATTTCTGACCATGAATTTCGATAATCATTTTTCAAAGTAAAATTTTCATAAGAAAATCAGACAGTCGTTTAAAAACGTAGACATTAGTAATACTTTTACTAATTCTAAGCTCAGGTTTCGTAAATCTATTCACGAAACTATATTGAAATCGCGGCAATAATGATGCAAACCAACAGATAACAATTTCAAAGTGTCAAATCTCTTCGACTCGAGCTCAGCTGAACTCACACACACTTCAGCTTAACTCCAGCAAGCTCGAACACCGGCGCCGCAGGCGTCGGACGCCTGCGGTGCCCGGTGCCGGTGTTGGAGCTTCCCGAGCACGCAGCTGTACTGTGTGTTGAATGAAAGCAGCTTGCGACTGAAGTGTCAGTCCATTGGTTTTCTTGTGAAAACTTTCCTTTAGAAAATGATAATCAAACTTGAGTATACATGGCCGTAATAATCACAAAATAAGCTTTGATTTCATACCTCCATTCACGAAAACTATATAAAAATCGCGGCAATCATGATGGAAATAGGTCTCTAAGTTTGGACGTCGCCCGTTCATCTCTTGTGCAGCTACAACATGCAAAGCACATCCTATAGAAAGATACCTAACACGGGGTAAGTCGTACCCATTCAGCGTGCATTTAATACGCCACTTAATGTGAGTGGATGGTCATCGGTCGTGTGTCTACGGATGTTATGTTGAATATCCATGAGGTATCTCTGTCGTCACGCATATCATGCATTATGCATGTCGCGTCTGTTTTCGCCCTGGACGTCGACACGGAGGAGGACCTCGGGCGGAGTATAGCCAATTCCACAGAGTAGACTCTCCCGCGGACGATGGCACCGGGCACGGGTGCCCCGAGGGCAGGGTTCGGGAGGAGATAGCCGCACCAACTTGGGTCGGCGATCTCATTAAAAAACAATAGAATACAAAGGCTCGCCGAGACGTCGCGCCCCCCGCGGAGCCTTAGCGTATTATTATTATAGATAGTGAGCGTTTTTGCATCGCTGTTTCTTATAGACTCGTCAAACATCCTCAGTAGTTGAGCTTTCTGTGGATGGTAAGGATGTGATCAGCCTGTGGAATCTTGGACTTCATACATCATGTCCCCGAGTGAAAAAACTCGAACTGAACTACCAGAATGTCTCATCAGGATTCATCTCAATGGCCTGCTCTCCATTCCAGCATCTAACTCACCTTCACATCCAGGGATACAGGTATTCTACATCAACTACACTGAATGATCCTGTGTCATTTTGTGATACGGTTAAAACATCGTGTCCTCAACTCACCAAGCTGTCCCTTACCCGCATTGCACTGAAGAACGAGAAGGCAGCCGAGATCATCCAACTCATGAAGACTCATCCACACCTGACAAGCATAGAGTGAGTCTCATTTGATTTACCAGGGTAATGATTGCCACAGTATAATCAAAATCTTACTTGTATTTATTGTGGTATGCATTTTGGTTGTTATACCTTTTACTCTGAATTTCTTCTCTTCATTTGCTACTTTTCTCTCGCGCTCGCCCACCACCTCCCTCCCTTCCTCCCTCTCCCTCTCTCTCGCCCACGCCCCCCCCCCCCCTGCTCTCTCTATGTCCCTCTCGTTTAATTATTTTTCTTTCTCTTGACAAAGTTCTCTTTTGATCCTTTTCTCACACTCACTTTCCAGCATTTCCTCTCTTTCACTCTTTTTATCATCGCCTCTTTCGCTATCATACAACTATTTGTAAAAGAGATGATTTAAAGTTTTTTTTACTGGCACGATACAAACCTGTAAACATATAACTTATGCTGTATGCTAATACATGGTATTGATACAAATGGGATACCTGATTATGTTTGATCTCATAAGAGAAAAACTAGCGTTGATTTAACACAGTTGGTTCTTGATATCGAAAGGAGATTGAATTGGCAAAATACTCTACCCAACACACAACCTATCTTCATTGTCACTGAATTTGATTTCATGCGGGGTCAGGGATAGCTGCAGCAAGGTTTTGAAATGAATCTCAGATGGTTACGAAAGTGCATACATGAGTGGGTTGTCTAAAAGATTAGATGATGGGGTGCTGTATAAGGGATTTTACAATGGTTTACATGATCTGATGATCTCTTCATTTCAGGATTTATTCATATCACTATGATTTTCTTATTATAAATGTAAATCAATACGTTATCTTATTCATCATGATATATCCTACATACACAATTTTGATACCATGGTTATTTGTGGTCATGCAAAATAAATGCAGAGCAATATTATGCAAGGTTGGATGTGTAATTGTCATCTATTATCACACCACATAGCATACATCTCTGATTGCTTTTTAAAAGAGTATTGTACGCAGAGATGCCAACTGTTCCGTTTTTGCCGTATTTGTCCCGTTTTTTCACTATCAATACGGCCATGACGGCAGTACGTTTTTTGTATGTTTTGTTACGTTTTTTTTTTTTTTTTTTTTTTTTTTAAATTATGTTTAGTGACGTTTTTCTTAATTTCTGATCATGGGCCTTGTGTCGTAAGTGTATTATGCACCTACGTCTTCAAACGATGCGCGCAGAATGGTGATACGGGCCCAAAACTGCGCACATTGCGAACAACCCACATGTAATGTATGCACGTCGCGCTCCGATCCGGGTATGTATACATGGTACTGCCGTTTTTTTTAAGCTGCTCGATTGGGCGATATGTTAAGGTGAGAGATTTTTTCAAAAATACTGTTTTTTGCTCTTAAGAATACTTTTTTTTGTCGAAGAAGGTTGGCATCTTCTGTTGTACGTCAGGTTTGTTCAAATGATCATGCATTGAGCCCCCGAAATGTTCTGTTTTATTACTATAGGTTGAATGAGTGTTTTACCGACGTAGGTCTGGATCCACTGATTTCTGAGGTGAACAGTGAAGGCAAGGTGACTGTCACCGTGATGCATGGTCCGGTAAGATATAACACTAGATTACATTGCCATCCTCCGACTGATTCTTCTCCCTTTTTCTGGCATTCCATCGATTCAAATTAGGCTATTTTTTTAAATTATTCATATTTAACCTGCCCAATCGGTTACCCAAGAATAAACAATGCACATAATTTAAGCTTTCGTTTATGTATTTATTATTCTGGCCTGATTAAATTGATCACGTCTAGCAATAGGTTCGTTCTTGATCTGTGTATTGAAACGGTATATGAAAACCGAAATATAACAGACATAGATATAACAGTCATGATATTGAGATCATATTATTAAATTTCCCCTGCCTGAAATGTAAAGCTTGTAGTACCTTTCGGGAAATACCTCACCAATGTCTTGAAATACTTTACTCAAATACTCTAGAATTATTAGGGCCTATGTAATCAATTTGAATATACATGTATGATTGAATCCATTAGGCCTAAAAAAAATATATGTTGTATTGCCCTGCTTTTAGTACCTTGGTCAGTCAGCCAAATGTTGTGTTTTTTGTTGGTTGCTTTTTCCCTCTTTGGGCTGATATTTCTCAGTTTTGAATGTTAATACATGTGTTTCAGCGACATCATTCCATTCATATCTTTTCACCTCATATTAAACTATGGTTTACAATGTTGTCTTGAGACGACACTCTGTGCTTCCCAGCTGACGAAGTTGGTTTTCAACTACCTGTAAAACTTGGTAGCAATGTGAAGATTGTTGGCACATTTTACAGGTAGTCCCGGCCAGAAAGTGGTCTTTTTACTAGCCAAGAAGGGACCGAAACTGACACAGGGAAAAGACAGCCAGACAGTTTTGCATGCAAGAGGTTCAAATCATAGCCTATAATTACAAATGTTTGTATTTAAACTGGCCCACTTCGCTCTTCATTCCTGTTTCAGTTCTGGGGATTGTTCCCAGCGTACGTTTTCTTGAGTCTGAAATCAGTCAAATCTGACAAGACATTTAAACAATTCAAATACATGAATGTTTGAATTCATTGCATTGTATATACACGTACATGAGGCCGGACCGGGGTCTACTTGTTTACACTAGCAGGATTTCAAACTAGGGCAGAAGACAAGTGAGAATTTGGGAATAATTTGATGATTTTATGCATTTATATCCCATTTAAACAAACATGATACATATAATACATGTTTTCTTATTCATTAAAAAAAAAATCTAAAAAAAATTTCAAAAAATAAATAAAAAGCCAACAGTAGATTTTAAGATTTGGGTCGGTCGCAAAGGGCAATGCAACAATTTTTTTGTTAAGCCTTACCTTTTTTGTTAATGACTGAAGGTTAAATAAAATCAAACAAAACATCTCTATAAAAACGATTGTGCATGATCTATTCGTTAACACAAATAGAAATCTGACCCCAAAAAAATTACAATCTCCGGAAGCTTAATTTTATGAATAAAATTCACAATATCATAGAAATTATAATTGCCAAATTTAACAGCAAATCATCCATTGTTTCTTTGAATGTTACTTCTTATATTCTTTTCATTTACACCTAGTTTTTATATGTATAAATGATTTCTTGTATTCTTAGATATATCGGAGGCCATGATGATGAATAGAAGATAATGCTCAAGTAATATGTGGATTCGCCATCAAGCAACAACGAAGCAACATTTTTAACACATTAGAAGGTGACCCTCAGCTAGACCACGTGATGGCAGCAGACTACTACAGCTTTGAAAATGAAACCTGTCGAATGTGGATCTAACCAGGCTACCCGAATAACTAATTACTATTGAAGGATCATTCGAGTTCAAATGTATGGAATACATTATCTTAAAGCCTATTAGCACTAGTTTGGCCTAGAGGGGTTAGACCTACTTGCATGGCCACTGACAGGTGGTTATCCCATCATATTAGCTCTCAATTAACATAAGAAAAAGGAGACCATGCATGGGGGGCGAATGGTCACTGATTAGGCATTGTTTGCTATATAGAGGGCGCAAGTAGCTAGTGCAGTGGGGCTTTAAGCAATTATTGATTATACCATGTCTTGATACTGTTCATGAATAACTTTATAATTATAGTTGACGCATGTGGAGCTCCAAGATAAGCAAAAGTTTGACGGCTTGTAAGCCCTCATCATTCAATATAATAAAAAGAGGCTTCCCGGTGAAGATGGATTATTACCGGTATGTAAAATTAATCTATGCAATACAATCTGCAGCATACAATATACAGCCTACAACCAACAAGCTATGTTCTCATTTCCATGTCCGTCAGGCTCCCACACAACAGACTATCAAAACTTACCTGTTTCGTTTGTAATTGTTGACATTGCAATTAATTAATGTATTATAATTAAATATGTTACTCTAATTGATCTTTCATAAATATTTGCTATCTGTATTAACTTTGCTCTTAATGCATTAATACTTTTAGC
>JAVYIG010007681.1:0-98602 GCA_035222895.1 Strongylocentrotus droebachiensis | reverse complement strand
CTCAGTATAGCATGATATAAATGTCTTATTTATTCAGACAGGCCTGTTAACACTTGAAGACAAAATATATTAATCAGTAAATACATGTGGAATGAGTTGATTCTGTGTTAATAGCGAGGAGTACAGAGAATCTGTTCTAAGACAGCGGAGCAAATGATTAGGAGGAGGTCATGTACTACCAAGACCTCTCATTGGCTGAAAGCTTTCATCCAATCAGATTTGTCCCTTTATCATCCCTCAGAATCTCCTCCCTTTTCACTGCTTACTACCCCTTTGTTACCACGGTTTATATTACCCATCCCCCCTCTCTCTCTCTCTCTCTCTCTCTCTCCCCTCTCTCTCTCTCTCTCTTCCTTCTTTCCTTCTTCGTTTTCATCTTCTTCCTCTATTACTTCTTCATCTACTTCTTCTTTTTCTTGTTGTCCTCCTTCCTCCTCTTCACCTTTTTGTTCTTCTTCTTCTTCACCTTTTTCTTCTTTTTCTTCTTCTTCTTCTTCTTCCTCTTCTTCTTCGGATTCTTCCTCTTCTTCCTCCTCTTCTTCTTCTTCTTCTACTTCTTTTTCTCCTCCTCCTCCTCCTCCTCCTCTTCCTCCTCCTCCTCCTCCTCCTCCTCCTCCTCCTCCTCCTCCCCCTTCCCTCCCCTCCTCCTCCTCCTCCTCCTCCTCCTCCTCCTCCTCCTCCTCCTCCTCCTCCCCCTCCCCTCCTCCTCCTCCTCTTCTTCTTCTTCCTCTTCCTCTTCTTCTTCTCCCTCTCCTTCTCTCCGCATATTCTCTCTGCTTTTTTCTCATTCTGTTTGTGTCAGTCAATGTTATTTCTTGTCGTCCTCCACTTATTTCATTCTCCTGCTCGCTCCATCGATACCCCTCCCAAGCCCCCTTCCCCCTGGGATACAGGCCAGCCAGCCAGCCAGCCACGGCTCTGACCGGACTTGAAGCGTGCCCAAAGTTTGTCTCAAATTATCACAACGCAGAAATATCACAGCTTCAAATACCATCTCATTTCCATTACTACCATTCTATTCTTCACCACCACCAGGCATTGGTATAAGATGAAAGATCAAAGCCCTTCTACCGCTCCTTTCTCTTACCCCTTTCTCCCTCCCTACCCCTCTGGGACCATGTCCGATGGTGATTTATGTAAATGCTCCACTCTAACTCAAAACTCCATAGAGTCAACAAAGCCTAGACGATGTATCATTTTAGAAATATGTAATACTAATTGGAACAAGTCATAAAATATTATTTTTGAAAATTGGAAACAGTGTTCCATTTTTTAGGGAGGGGGGGGGGGGGGGGGAGTGGGAAGGCCAAGGGTATGATTCCTTTATACATGTATGTCAGCTGATTATATCTGCAGTTCAGATCAACTTTGTGTCAGTTTCATTGGGTCACTTTTTAGTGTTAGTGTTGGATTGTTTTATCTGATTTGATCTACTTTATACATACATATGTATATTAATTAGATATATTTGAGAAGGAATTTATGTAGTCTTTAAGTTTTTATCCTTTAGAAGGGTACAAGGTGATTTTATTAATACCTACTCAAATTTGCGCTATGCCTTGAGTCACCTGAATAATAAATATATAATTAAGTTCTTTTTGTGAGAACAAAACACCTACAACAGTCATCTTCTTCATACTAGTGATTCTCAAAAAACAGTTTCTTACAATTACTACACTACCTGTTATTCGAAATCTTGTTTAGGGACATTTCAAAACAGTGAATGAACAGATCATATTGGAAAGCAAAAATGGAAAACATCTTTGTCAGATACATGTATTCATAAATACTCTTCCAAATGAAAATGAAATGTTAACAAAAACAAATCCAAAGTTTCATCAAAACAAAAACAAAACATTGTTGGAAAGTTTTGAGGAAAATGTTTGTTTAGGGGTGGGTTTTTTTCTTCAGATTTTGTCATGAAAAGCACACTTACAAAAGTGGTCATATTTAGTGCTTTGTACAAAGTGGAAGTGTGTATTGTATATTTCATAAGTCTAAATTATACCAGGATTAAAGTAATGATTTGCATTGGTTATCACAAGATTGAGCTTATTGTTGTCAATGATGATGATGTCTTTCAAAATGGTGCAAATATATTTTACTCTCACATTCAGGGCTCGAATTACCCACCGGCAATCGGCAATTTGCCGCCATGCCCCTCTCACTGGCCGGAATGCCCTTTTCAAAATCAAACCGTTTACGGCCACAATATTTTAATCCACAAAAGTTTTGCCGACATTATAGTCATCGTAAGCCAACCCGACTTGTAATGTTCAAAAAGGTTTTGTTGCCCCTACGGAGCTCTAAGAACAATGATAGTCGGCAAGGTTTTGTTGCCCTCCGGAGCTCTAAAAACAATGATAGTCGGCAAGGTTTTGTTGCCCCTCCGGAGCTCTAAAAACAATAATTACCGGAAGGTTTTGTTGCCCCTCCGGCGCTCTAAAAACAATAATAGTCGGCAAGGTTTTGTTGCCCCTCCGGCGCTCTAAAAACAATAATAGTCGGCAAGGTTTTGTTGCCCCTCCGGCGCTCTAAAAACAATAATTACCGGAAGGTTTTGTTGCCCCTCCGGCGCTCTAAAAACAATAATAGTCGGCAAGGTTTTGTTGCCCCTCCGGCGTTCTAAAAACAATAATAGTCGGCAAGGTTTTGTTGCCCCTCCGGAGCTCTAAAAACAATAATAGTCGGCAAGGTTTTGTTGCCCCTCCGGAGCTCTAAAAACAATAATAGTCGGCAAGGTTTTGTTGCCCCTCCGGAGCTCTAAAAACAAAGATAGTCGGCAAGGTTTTGTTGCCCCTCCGGAGCTCTAAAAACAATAATAGTCGGCAAGGTTTTGTTGCCCCTCCGGAGCTCTAAAAAACAATAACAGTCGGCAAGGTTATGTTGCCCCTCCGGCGCTCTAAAAACAATGATAGTCGGCAAGGTTTTGTTGCCCCTCCGGCGCTCTAAAAACAATAATAGTCGGCAAGGTTTGTTGCCCCTCCGGAGCTCTAAAAACAATAATAGTCGGCAAGGTTTTGTTGCCCCTCCGGAGCTATAAAAAACAATGATAGTCGGCAAGGTTTTGTTGCCCCTCCGGAGCTCTAAAAACAATAATAGTCGGCAAGGTTATGTTGCCCCTCCGGAGCTCTAAAAACAATAATAGTCGGCAAGGTTTTGTTGCCCCTCCGGAGCTCTAAAAACAAAGATAGTCGGCAAGGTTATGTTGCCCCTCCGGAGCTCTAAAAACAATAATAGTCGGCAAAGTTTTGTTGCCCCTCCGGAGCTCTAAAAACAATAATTACCAGAAGGTTTTGTCGCCCCTACGGAGCTCTAAAACAATAATAGTCGGCAAGGTTTTGTTGCCCCTCCGGAGCTATAAAAACAATGATAGTCGGCAAGGTTTTGTTGCCCCTCGGAGCTCTAAAAACAATAATAGTCGGCAAGGTTTTGTTGCCCCTCCGGAGCTCTTAAAACAATAATAGTCGGCAAGGTTTTGTTGCCCCTCCGGAGCTCTAAAAACAATAATTACCGGAAGGTTTTGTTGCCCCTCCGGAGCTCTAAAAACAATAATAGTCGGCAAGGTTCTGTTGCCCCTCCGGAGCTCTAAAAACAGTAATAGTCGGCAAGGTTTTGTTGCCCCTCCGGAGCTCTAAAAACAATAATAGTCGGCAAGATTTTGTTGCCCCCTCCGGAGCTCTAAAAACAGTAATAGTCGGCAAGGTATTGTTGCCCCTCCGAGCTCTAAAAACAAAGATAGTCGGCAAGGTTTTGTTGCCCCTCCGGAGTTCTAAAAACAATAATAGTCGGCAAGGTTTTGTTGCCCCTATACGGAGCTCTAAAAACAATAATAGTCGGCAAGGTTTTGTTGCCCCTCCGGAGCTCTAAAAACAATAATAGTCGGCAAGGTTTTGTGGCCCCTCCGGAGCTCTAAAAACAATAATAGTCGGCAAGGTTTTGTTGCCCCTCCGGAGCTCTAAAAACAAAGATAGTCGGCAAGGTTTTGTTGCCCCTCCGGAGCTCTAAAAACAATAATAGTCGGCAAGGTTATGTTGCCCCTCCGGAGCTCTAAAAACAATAATAGTCGGCAAGGTTTTGGTGCCCCTCCGGAGCTCTAAAAACAAAGATAGTCGGCAAGGTTATGTTGCCCCTCCGGAGCTCTAAAAACAATAATAGTCGGCAAGGTTTTGTTGCCCCTCCGGAGCTCTAAAAACAATAATAGTCGGCAAGGTTTTGTTGCCCCTCCGGAGCTATAAAAACAGTGATAGTCGGCAAGGTTTTGTTGCCCCTCCGGAGCTCTAAAAATAATAATAGTCGGCAAGGTTTTGTTGCCACTCCGGAGCTCTAAAAACAAAGATAGTCGGCAAGGTTATGTTGCCCCTCCGGAGCTCTAAAAACAAAGATAGTCGGCAAGGTTTTGTTGCCCCTCCGGAGCTCTAAAAACAATAATAGTCGGCAAGGTTTTGTTGCCCCTACGGAGCTCTAAAAACAATAATAGTCGGTAAGTTTTGTTGCCCCTCCGGAGCTCTAAAACAATAATTACCGGAAGGTTTTGTTGCCCCTCCGGAGCTCTAAAAACAATAATAGTCGGCAAGGTTTTGTTGCCCCTCCGGAGCTATAAAAACAGTGATAGTCGGCAAGGTTTTGTTGCCCCTCCGGAGCTCTAAAAACAATAATAGTCGGCAAGGTTTTGTTGCCCCTCCGGAGCTCTAAAAACAAAGATAGTCGGCAAGGTTATGTTGCCCCTCCGGAGCTCTAAAAACAATAATAGTCGGCAAGGTTTTGTTGCCCCTCCGGAGCTCTAAAAACAATAATAGTCGGCAAGGTTTTGTTGCCCCTACGGAGCTCTAAAAACAATAATAGTCGGTAAGGTTTTGTTGCCCCTCCGGAGCTCTAAAAACAATAATTACCGGAAGGTTTTGTTGCCCCTCCGGAGCTCTAAAAACAATAATAGTCGGCAAGGTTTTGTTGCCCCTCCGGAGCTCTAAGAACAATAATTACCGGAAGGTTTTGTTGCCCCTACGGAGCTCTAAAGAAAATAATAGTCGGCAAGGTTTTGTTGCCCCTACGGAGATCTAAAAACAATACGAATCGGTAAGGTTTTTGTGCCCCTACGGAGATCTAAAAACAATAATTATCAGCAAGGCTTTGTTGCCCCTACGGAGATCTAAAACAATGATAATCGGCAAGACTTTGTTGCCCCTACGGAGATCTAAAAACAATAATTATTGGCGGGACTTAATTGCCGATACGGAGATATGAAAGAATGTCTCCATCCAAATGAGTGAAACGTTTGGCACAAAAACCGTAATGACTCAGGCTTAGTTTGTCAATCCGTCCTTTTTATTTGGACCAATCAATATCGGGAAGTTTTGTTTACCCATCGTTGGTTCAACATCTTCACTTCGCGTTGTGACCTTTTTTGGTGCGTTTTCACAGTTTTTAATCAGTGAAAAACTTGGGATTTTTCTCGGGAGGAGGGTCTGGAATTAAATCAGAAAAGGATTAAGAGTCGAGATAATGGTACATAGAATCGTCTTCTTTCCCATACGTTTTAATTAAAACGTCATAGCTTCCGCCCATCGCGCGGGAGGGGTGTGACTTGAGTTCAGAAAAGGATTAATACTGGTAGTCGAGATCGAGACGAATCGTCTTCTTTCCCTAATAATTTATTAAAAACGTCAAAGGGGGAAACTCCCCACTCCCTCCAGCTCCCCCCCCCCCCCATTTTTTTTTTGAAAAGCATTTTAAAGAGAAATAGAAAGAAAGAGAGCAAGAAAGAAAAAATAGTTAACTACCAGTTTCTCAACAAAATAAGGTATCAAAATTGCTCATCTGACCGTAATTAAACGCCTAAAACCCCTGAGCTTCCGTGGGCTCTGCCCCCGGGACCCAACCAAGGGCCCTTTGGCAGGCCCCTTGATACTCATCTGACTGCAATTTAGTGCCTAAAACCCTTGATCTTCTAGGGGCTCCACCCCGCTGGACCTCACGCCAATCAGTGTCCTGCCAGTGTCACAAATAAAGTATAAAAATATGTTCATCTGATCGTAATCAAATGCTTAAACCCCTGAGCTTCCGGGGGCTCTGCCCCCTGGACCCCACTGGATGCTAATCTGACGGTAATGTAATGCTTTAAACCCATGGGCTTCTGGGGGCTCCGCCCGCTGGACCTCACGCCAATCAGTATCCTGCCAGTGTCACAAATAAGGTATAAAAATATGTTCATCTGACCGTAATCAAATGCCTGAAACCCCTGAAATTCAGGGGTTTCCGCGGGCCCCTGAATGCTTATCTGACCGTAATTTGCCTTCAACCCATGAGTTTCCGGGGGCGGATAAGGTATCAAAAGATGTTCATCTGACCGCAGGCACGTAGCCGGGGGGGGGGGGGGGCAGTGGGGGCGCCCCCCAAAAAAAAAGCCAAAAAAAGAGAGGAGAGAAACGGAAGAGGACGTATGAAGAAAAAGGAGCAGACAAAAAACATTTTTGAAATTCAGACAAGGATTAAGAGTCGAGAACGGTACAACAAATCGTCTTCTTTCTCTAATGATTTAATGAAACGTAAAAGCTTCCGCGCTTTGCGCGGGAGGGGGAAAACTGTATTCATGCAGACGAGGATTATTTTCGAGAATGGTACAACGAATCGTCTTGTTTCTCTAATAATTAAATTAAATGTCAGAGCTTCCGCCCTATGATCGCGCAGGAGGTGGGGTAACTGAATTTAGACGAGGATGAGGGGTCGAGAACGGTACAACGAATCGTCTTCTTTCTCTAATGATTTAATGAAATGTAAAAGCTTCTGTGCTTCGCGCGCGCGCGGATTGGGGCGGGGGGAATTGAATTCAGACGAGAATTAAGAGTCTAGAACGGTAGGCTACAACGAATCGTCTTCTTTCTCTAATGATTTAATGTATTGTAAAAGCTTCCGCGCTTCTCGTGCGCGGATGGGGGGGGGGGAACTGAATTCAGACGAGGATTAAGAGTCGAGAACGGGACAACAAATCGTCTTCTTTCTCTAATGATTTAATGAAACGTAAAAGCTTCCGCGCTATGCGCGGGAGGGGGAAAATTGTATTCAGACGAGGATCATTTTCGAGAACGGTACAACGAATCGTCTTGTTTCTCTAATGATTTAATGACACGTACAAGCTTGCGAGCTTTGCGCGGGAGGGGGAAGGGGTGAATTTAGACGAGGATTAAGAGTAAAAAACGGTACAACGAATCCTCTTCTTTCTCTAATGATTTAATGAAACGTAAAAGCTTCCGCGCTTCGCGCGGAAGGAGGGAAACTGTATTCAAACGAGCAGGCACGTACGCAGGGGGGGGGGGGGGGGGTTGGGGCGTTGAACCCCCCCCCCCCCTTCGGGTTTTTTTATGTCTGTATTTTGGAGCAACATCCCCCTCCCCCTTTTTTTGTGATGTTTTTTTTTAATTTTTTTTTAATGAAACACACACAAAAAAAAATTATGCCAAAGGCTGATGTAAAAACGGTGACCTCACCACCCCCCCCCCCCCACCCCAACGGGAACAAAATGTCAAATTTTCAAATTTCGAGACCAAAAAACAAAAAAAAGTGTCCTCTTCCCCCCCCCCCCCCCCCCCCCGCTTATTCAGCGGCTGGCTGAGTCGTTGCGATTTGTGGGCCCCCCCCCCAAAGAAATCCTGGATCCGCCCCTGGGCACACATATCCCCCCCCCCCCCCCCACCTTGAAAACAACGGCGTGAGGTGATTTTACGCGCACTTTCCACGTTGGCCTTAGTGCCCCTTAGGATAGATTTGTGCCCCTTTCAGTGGATTTGTGCCCTCTCAAAAAAGTGGCCTTGACCCAAATTTGATGTAATTCGAGGCCTGCACATTACGACTAATTTGTTAATGATCTCTTTCTTTCTTTTATTTCTTTCAAATTCTTCTTCTTTCCTTGCTTCAACTTGTGCTGTGATGCCTAAATAGGTAAGTTGAATATATTTGAATTCATAAGAAATATGCAGAGGTCTGGGAAGGACTTTTAATGTATTGTTAATTGTCATGATATTGATGACGATGATGGTGATGATAAATGTGATGATTTTGATGATTTGTTAATACTAATGATGATGATTATAATAGTGATGATGATGTTGATGGTGATAATGACAAAGAAGACAATAATTATGAGGATGATGGTGGTGGTGGTGGTAGTGGTAGTGGTGGTGATGGTGATGATGATTGTAATGCAATTATAAGAATTTGTTGTGATGGTGGATCAACGAAGCAAATAACTGAAAACATCAAAGCAAATAACTGAGAACATCATTGGCAGATGAGAGGGGGAGAGAGAGGGGAGAGGGATGGGGTTAGGAATCTTTTGGGGATTTAGAAACGTTTTGAAATCAGGTGATGAACTTGGGAGATAAGATGTGAGTGTGGAAACAAAAGGCCTCACAAGGGAGCATTTATTTGATGAATTATTTGGTAAATTGAAAGTTCACGTTTGAAATGGTTCCAAAGCCTCTTCCTCACTATACCTTATTCTTACCCACCCCACAGATAATTAATACCTGTTTCTTACTTACCACTTAACCATTGATTAACGAAGGTGCTAACAGTACTATTATCCCGGTCACTGGATTCAACTGCTATTCTGCATATTACAGTGCACATTCTCCACTCCCTGGGGAACATTCTGATCATTAGCCTTTTACTGACGCAAGCTAATCCAGTCACATTAAACCCTTTATCCCATCGGGTACCTATTTATGCCCTGGGTGGAGAGAAGCAATGTAGATAAAATGCCTTGCTCAACGACATAAGTTTCTGCCGGGGCTCAAACCACTCAACTACGACACCTCTACCTGTAAATCATCCTTAAAGCCTATCTGCACTAGTTTGGCCAGGAGGCATTAGACCTCCATGCGTGGTCACTGACAGGTGGCTATATCTCATCAAATCAGCTCTCAATTAACAAAAGAAAAAGGGGACCATGGGGGACCAACAGGTACCGCTTAGGCATTGTTTGCTATATAGAGGGCGCAACTAGCTACAAGAAGTGCGGGCCCACTTTAAGATGTTCACACAGGAACAATTTAAGTATTAAGTACCTGCACGCCTGTACTTATTGAACCAGTGTGAACAGTGCAGGTCAATGTGATGTAGTGCATTTCTTTTTTAGTGTATGCATGATTCTCATGTATCATATACTCTTTTCACACTGGCGATATTTTGCTTAACCCCGTACTATAGGTGGGGTTAAGGGGGGGTCTTAGCCCCACCTATAGTACGGGGTTAAGCCTATTCCACTTTCTGTTCAGACTGGTTTTTACCAAAGTGGGCTAAAGTTGGCTAACCCCACCTATAGTACGGGGTTAACTAACCCTGCAAAATAGCAGGGCTAACTCCGCAATTGTGGTGCTAACTCCTGCTAACCCCGCAATTGCGGTGCTAAGCAAATGAATGAGAACAGAAACGAAAAATAGTCCGGTACTACGCAATGGAGCGTATCGCAGCTGGCCAGATGCGAAGTATGTCCAATCATAACATGCACGATATCCGGGGTTAACGAAATGCAGTGAGAACAGCGGGAATTTTCTTATTCCGGAATAGGCGCTAGTACGGGACTAAAAACAGCGTGTGTGAAAAGCCAAAAAAAATAGTCCGGGGTTAAGGATAGTACGGGGCTAAGCAAAGTACGGGGTTAAGCATAACCAGTGTGAAAAGAGTAAGAGAAGCAGGAACGACATGGAGATATTGCCAGAGATAAGTGGAGAAACATTTAGATTGGGACATAGGATCTTGTTGAAAGTAGAGATTAAGGGTCATTTAAATAAGATGTTATCTTCAATTGATTCTATCATGCGATTGGTTGTGATGTGGAAGAACAGACAGGATAGGCGAAAGAAAGAAAGGAAATACAAAGAAGGGAATAAAAAAGAGAGAGACGGAGGGGGGGGGGGTAGCCTTCAAGCATCCTGTAGTACCAATGGAGCGATTGAATATTTTCAGTTTTCTTAAAAAGCGATAGAGCGTAGACATGATAAGGAACGGTGTTGATAGAGTTACGGAGGCTCATGTTTCTTTACCGATGGTATGAATTTGAGTTTGAGATATTTTAGCATTGTCAGGGGGATTAGCATGTTGGCATTAAGATATCTTGATTTCATATTATTGGTACTTATAATCGCGGGCTAATATCTCACTGCTCCAGTGGTCTCTGGTGACTTTGTGGAAATATTTCAAGTTAGCTTGATGATGGTTATATGACGGTGAAAGACACCAAATCAAATATCTTACTTATACTCAGTAGATTTTATTTTCAAGAATTTTCATGAAAGGTTAGAATTCTGATTCTTTTCAAACATTTTACCAGAGCTTTTTAATAGAGACCTTCTGATTTATTTAGTCAGAATTATTTACTCCTGATTATAAAAGTATGCTTTTCTCTGAAGTTGTTGTAAAAACTTCTAATCATCTCTTTATTTCAAAGAAAAGTATAGCAACGCACAAATTTGTATAATTACAATAATCTTGACCAGGTCCGAGAACCTATTCCGTACAAGACTGTGCTCCACACTCAACTGAAAATAGAAATGTTATATGCTTTGAAGGAGCATAGGTATTAGCACGTATAGAAAAGAGCCTATATTTTAAATCTTCCCTGCTTGGTTTCCTTATCATTAATACAAGGCACAATCTGTTCTCAAGTAATATTCCCTAAACCTAACCCTACCACTGGGTGTATTCTGTGAAGCCTAAAATTCCAAGTTTGGTACCCTGGAAAAAGTTGACAATAATTTTGTTGTATTTTATTCTATCTAATGAGTAATAAAGAAGGACTATACTTGATTCATTGTTTACGAAAATAATAGTAATGAAAGTTATCTTTTCACAAAGTTTTAGGATGGAAAAGACAACCGTCCTGGTGTGCTGTGGATAATAGTTATGTGCATGTCAAAATTTTCCAATCCATAAAACTACCGGTATGGAATTTCCACAATCCACATGGAATATTTTATTTCTCTTACCTGCATTAAAATTGTCTTTTTATTTTTGTAGAACTATATTATCACTGGCATATGGTCTGAAAAGAGAAATAAATATATATTCACATGTCAACATGGGGAGTGGCCAGGGAGAGAGATTCAAGTTCATATTTTAAGCTCTCTGACAACTGAGATATATTGTCAACTATTTGGGGTGCCGTACATCTTATATTTCATATTTTTACTAGTTGCGTTTTGTGGTACTTCGTTGTATTTTACGGTGGCCCGGTTGAACTTGTTGAGAGGTATATTTTGGGCGTTGAATTACAAGGAATTCAGAGCATTTGTTTGTGGATTAGTCTAATGAAATAGTGTCAGTCTCAATGACGGGTGTCCCGTTTCATGCGAGTATGCTCTATAGTGTCTACAAGAATTTGGGCAGGACGGAGATGACAGAGGCATCGCCAAAATATGCATTCTGACATTTCAATGCATGGAGGGAAGGGCATTGTTTTGTAGTCGTGATTGAAAACAAAACTTAGACCAGTCTTGCCATTGGATGTCTGCTGAGAATATGCTTGTAGTTCTTCACTTGGTTTCATATATACAAATTGATTGAAATATTCTTTAAAATCTTTATTAACCCTGTTGAATATGTGTCAAATTATAAAAGAAAGTGTGTCCAACCGGTTCAATTAAGTCAAATTTTTTACTCTTATGAAAATCTGTTACAATAGGATGAGGAACAATGACTAATATTATTACTGTTCACTACTTAAAGGGATCCGGTAACTTTGTCTCAGATTCTGAAATAAAATTTTGGATTTAGCTCATAATGCAATGATAATTATAAACCTTTAGGTCAGTCAGGAACCCCATGACTTTTACAAGCCGATCGCCTGTCTGATCATAAAGATATTTATGATTGGAATTACAAATTTTGAAAACCGTTCGCCTGACGGTTTTCATAACACTACAGTCTATAGGGGGAAACGAGTATGGTAAAGCCGGTCACTCAAAGATTTTTACTTTTTGAGGCACTTCTTGATCATTTTGAAGCGCAATTTTTTTTAGGGCTTCAATATTACACGATATCACAGACACTGATAACACGTAGGGCCGTGTATCTCAGATTTAACATTGTTACACGATCCCTTTAACAGTTAGAAAACCAGCAATATTTAGAAGGATATTCTCAGTTTTATCCAAGAAGGATGTTCAAAATGAGGAAGATTTTATAAGGAATCAAAAGAGGATAGATAAATGCATTAAAGAAATTGAAAGATAAAAGCATAAGAAAGTGAATGAATGCTTCAAGGCTTTAGTATGATGAATAGATGGGTATTCCGGGATAGTTTTTTTAAATCTGACTTTTAGTTAAGTGAATGTTAAAGATCAGTGACTGTTAAATGAGCAATATTTGAAAGGATATTCTTAGTTTTATCCAAGAAGTACTATGTTCACTTTGTGCAAAAGTGGTAGATTTTGGAAGGAATCAACAGAGAATTGAAAAAGCGTAAGAAATTGACAAATAAAAAGTACTGGTGTAAAGTAAATGAATGTTTCAGGTTTATGTATAAACAAGGATAACATACTCCTTGGTATAATAGATGGGTATTCCGAGGAACTTCTTCTTTTATCTGACTTCTAGAGAAGTGGCTGTTAAAGATCAAGATCGTAGACAGGGATTTAACGTTGATACATGTCTTCCACCACGTTTCCACTCGCTTCCCATGTCCGAGGGCTATTTTTCTCAGACCTCTGGAGCCACACCACTCATAAGAAGAGAAGAAAAACCCATCTCGTCTAAATGAACTGATTCCCTTGGTAATTCAAGAAAGTTCAAATTGTGGGTGACTTCATCCAAACTTTCCTCTCTCTCTTCATCCTCCATACGCACACACATCAATGTAGATCCCTTGCATGAGCTGCTGTCTTGTACTTTATCAATCAAAAATGGAATTGAAATTGCCCAAGGAAGATCGTGCGGCCCTTTCTTTCTATCTTGATCCGGAGAGGAGTGTCTCGTCTCTGCAGACAACCCTTCTCTAGACCCTTACCCAGTGTTCAGGCTATTAGAATCATTGTATAGCTATACAACAAGTAATTACCTTTTTTCTAGTCTGAATGACATCTAAAGAAACGTGTAATGAAACATCATTAAAGCAAAACGCATGTTTAAGCAACGTTTCAAACTAAAATTAAAAAATGAATCAGGGTCCTGCTTAAATCTGAACATGGTTACATATCGAAATGTTATAACTGGGCGGGGCTTATTGAGAATGAGCACTGATGGTTGGCTAGCTGTTACCTCAATCGACCTCTTCAATATTAGTTCCTTTGGTATACGTTTCTTTATACGATGTTGTTATCTTGTCTGTACCCATTTCACCATACAATGATTCTTTATAACGTTTCTTTAAACAAGTTTCGTATAAATTTCTTAGTGTCTGAACAGGCTATTATTCACTAGTTTGATCTAGAGAGGTGTGTCTCGTCTCTGCAGACAACCCTTCTCTAGACCCTAAATGGATAGAAAGTAGGATAAACTCAAAGTATAAGAATAGTGTCTGGTGTCCTGCAAGTATGGTAGATTACCCCTCTCTCCTCCCTTTAGGCCCATCTATTCATCACCCCTGTCCTCCTCCTCTCTCTCTCTCTTTCTTTCTTTCTGTCTTTCTTTCTTTCTTTCTTTCTTTCTTTCTTTCTTTCTTTCTTTCTTTCTTTCTTTCTTTCCTTTTACTTCTGCCCTATATCCAAGCAACTAGTTAATATTAAATATATATCCTGAAACAGGCCCCCCCCCCCCCAAAAAAAAAAGAAGAAGAAGAATGTAGTAAAAAGGGTTCATGATACCGTGACATTAAACAACATTCTGCCTTCTATAGTAGTGATGAATGTGTCTGTAAATGTGTCTGTAGCTGCAATTACACTGCAAAAACATGGATTTTTCTCACGTTGCGTAGCTTTCTTGGAAATTGCCAGGCAATTAACTACCCATATACACAGCTGAAAAATCAAAATTGAAAAACCTTTAAAAAAAGTTTCTTTCAGTGTAAATGTTTGCAATCAAAACACTGGTGGATTATTCCGGTTTTAGTAACGTGTCTCTCCTTGCTTCCATGCTAATACATGCAAAACATCAACAAGTGGCGCATGCGCAAAACTCATCAAAAAAGCAGAATAAGCAAACACTGAAAGTTTCTAAAGGTTTTTTAAGTGGTGGAAATGGTTTTACAAATGAAAAAAAATCTGAATTGTGAATGGGCCTTGTATGTGTTTTTAATATTTACTGTGCTGGGAAAAAAAACAAATTGATAGATTTGCAAGGACAATATTTCTGTCCTATTGGGAGAAAAAAAAGGAAAAAAAAGAAATCTGTAGTTTAAAAGTTTGTAATGGTCTTGTTGTTGTCTGGATGTTTAAATTGTAAAAATTGTATTTAGTTTATTCAGTTTTTGTCTGAAATACCAAGTCATATTATACCCTCCAGTAATAATTACATCTAAGCAAGAAGGGCGACTAACATTTTGACCAAATAACCACTGCGTCTATTTAATAACCAAATGGTTTGTCCGTATTCTTCATACAAGTCTAGGCAAAACAAATATCTTCTAGAACAAGTTCAAGACAGTCGATAGTAAACTGTTTGTAGATCTTCAGAGTAGAAAGTAAATATCATCCTCTTGAAAGTGCCTTTTATCTCATCAATTTTTTATTTCATTTCATTGCTTATCAATTCATCACTTTTCATTTTCTTTTCATATTCAAACTATTTATCATTTTAGAGACAAATGAGAGAGTCTTGATGAAGACTACATATCTAAATCCAAAGATGATGAAGCTCTTGTCAAATACTTTATTATTGCCCTAGGCTTAGCAATGATTTCCCAAATAATATCCTCTCTAATTTAATACTGCTCCGAAACTTCTACGCTGATGATCGCAGGCAAACAAGGATAAAATATCAGACAAAAATTTGCCCTCCTGGGTGTCTAAAAATTGAAAAATAGTTCTGTGTTTTTACCTGGCATACTTGGAGTGAAAAGAATATTTTTTTGCTTACCTGTTGAGTGTTGACCAAGAGAATAATCATCAAAGAGATTATATCATTGGATTCTATTCCAAATAAAAGGAATACCTAGCTGCTATGCATAGATCTTCTTTTCCTTTTTTAAAGATTGGTATGGGGTTTTGGCATATTCTGCTTCAGAATTGGTTAACAGTCTTGATACTCTCTGTATACAAATAAATTGAATCTGAAACTTTGTAAAGACTTAGGCCTATATGGAAGATTTTTTTTCCTCAAGATAATGATGTTATATATCTTATCATATATTTAAATAATCCATACTCCATGAGGCCCTTCAAACATTTCATATTACAGTGAATTGAGTACAAACGTCTTTTCAGATTTGAAATGTATATACTTGCTTTCCTTAAAAGAAAGTTGCCATAGAAACAGATTTAGTATTAGTGTTAGGGTGTAATTTTAACGGATGCAAATATTTGTAATATCTATTTTTATTATTCAGATGTTGCTGATAAATTTTGACTATCTACCCTTTAAATACAATTATATGTTAAGAGTTTGGTACCATAAAGAACATTGTTCCCCCCAATTGTTTGTGATTCCTTTATTGCAAAATCGTGGGGGGGGGGGGGGTACACTTCACTCTATTAATTATAATAATACTATATTTATAAAGCTCCTTTTTTATTAGATACAAACCATTAATCTATCTGCCATATTTGATTCAAATGTAAGAATGAAAACAGATACCTCCACATAGCTGAAAACTGTTTGTGGGCAGAGTTACTCTGGATACAGAGAATCACAAATACACGGTTGCAATACACCTGTGCAAAAGTACCGACATTCTTGCCTCTCTATGGGGTTACCTGTGAACTGCTCAGAGAAGTACGTTCAATCATTTGAGTACCAGGTATGTGTAATGTATCTCGAAGCATGCCGCACAATTATACATTTAACGAGACATGTGTTGAAACCTTAGCGTACTGTGAGAGTATTGCACGGAGAAATGGAATTTTGTTATTAATGAATTCAAGTGACTTTCGTTTGCAGGTGATGGAAATTGATGATGAATGGTGGAGGAATTAAACGCGATAGCAGTAGAGAGAAAAGGAATGAAGATTGTGGGAATGGGAAGAAGAACAAGCACTAGTTATAAGGGAAGGAAAAAAAAGGGAAAATATGAATAGTGAATCATGGCCTAGTGGATATGTTACTGGACTGGGGATCACAAGGTCTACGGTTCGAGTCCCGCTGCGACACTAATATCCTTTGGCAAGAAATTAATCTACATTTGCAACACTTGATCGACCCAGGTGAGGTAAATAGGTACATGGTAGGAATTTTCCTTGAAATGCCCTGTGCACTAAGCAGGAGCTTAAGCTAGGGTAATAATTTTCAAAGCTCTTTGGAACCAAATGTTATTATGATTATAGTCTGAATGTTGTATCGTACCAAAATCGTGAGTGCACACTGATGATTGGCCAGTAGTCGTGTCAATTGGCCTCTTCATAATGAGTTTCTTTATAGAACGTTTCTTTATACGATGATTCTTTATACGTTTCTTTATAGAGGTTCTGTATAATTTGTGTGTAGTCTGAACAAGCTATCTGCCCTTCTGCAGATAAGATCTGAACTCGAACTTCCAAGTTCAGGTCTAAGTAGCAGAATGTTTGTTGGATGAGGTGATATGTTGAGACAGAACATTGAGTGAGGATTGGATTTGACATGGAATCCCAAACTAATCATATCATTTCCCCCTGGAGGAATCGGTCGAAAGCTCATTCTCTTCACCAATATAGACCTGTCAAATCTATTGGGGCAGACATACTAAATTTTAAGCACCTGTACGGCGAATATGAGCTGGATAGATCCACAGGTCCTGTTTTCATTATCAACCATGTACAACTAGTATTAAGTTAAGGCTAAATTAGGAGAGTTATGAATCATATTTGGTCCCTTGTAATCATTTGGAAGTCATCAAGGAAGTTTTGACTTGTAGAAAATGGTTTTGTATTCTGTACAGAGATTATGAGCTGGATAGATCCACAGGCCCTGTAATTATTATCAACCATGTCAGACTGGTATTAAGTTTAGGCTAGATTAGAAGAGTTATGAATCATATTTTAGTCCCTTCTAATCATTTGGATGTCATCAAGGGAGTTTTAGCTTGTAGAAAAGTGGTTTTGTATCCTTTATAATGTAAATTCTGTTTGGAGCCTGTCTAACTGGTTTAAAGTTTGGGCTAGATTAGAAGAGTTATGAATCATATATTTGGTCCTTTTTAATCATTAGGATGTCATCAAGGGAGTTTTGGCTTGTAGACAATGGCTTTGTATCCTTTATAATGTCAAGTCTGTTCGGAGCCAGAAGGGCATTAACCCTTTGACAGACATCCTTCTGGCTGCAAACAGATGACATTAATAATGACTAATATTAATAATAATAATAATAATAGGCATTTCTATAGCGCCGTCTGTCTAGATAATTCTATTCCGAGGCGCATTTATTATTAACTATTGACTAGAACTTTGGTTTGAGATTGTTTCATCAGATGAAAGAGTGTTTTATTGTCATTTGAATGTATCCCAATATAACCTGAGATTCAGATCAACGGGGTAATGAAAACGAGGGGGGGTGGGGTGGGAGGGGGTGAGAGAAATTAACATGCAGGGCACTATCAAAAGATATTGTTCTAGCAAACATAGGAAGATGTGAGTTGGTCTAGCGGTGCGTTCACTTGGTCAGCTCTCTGTAAACTGAGTCACGTCTTTCGAGTGGTGTAGTTAAAGGTCTGTCCCCAGACGTAAATAATCTTGTCTGATTGATACACGTCTGTAAAAACCCAATTTCACACACACACATACACACACACACACATACACACACACAAACAGTTTTATTTTCAGAGTAATTAAATGAGCATCATAGATATCTTCTTTGTGTTATCCGAGAGGTACCATACTGTCCTAAGATGCAATCAAAGCCTAGTGGAAACAGAGCTCCACCAGGGTCTTCTACTGGTATCCTACTCTCATAACAATTTTCTCAGCTCACCCCTAGAGGGGCGAAGAAAAGGACCTCTCCAAATTGAATTAAGGATTCTCATTTTTCTCTCAACTCCAAGTACATCTACTTCATCATCTAGGATCCCGGTGTGAAGATTGTTTTCTTTTCCTCTATTCTACCAAAAAAACTAATCATTTGGCCCATTTATACACAGCCCAAACATTATTTTGAAAAATTGAAGATTTTTGGGGTCTGCCATTTACACTACGGGAAAATCCCATTAATTCTTCAAAATTCTATATAATCATTATGACATTTCATCTCAACCCATTCACTAGTCATCTTCCTCAGTCCATTGACTAGTCATCTCCTCAGTCCATTGACGAGTCATGTCCTCAGTCCATTGACTAGTCATCTTCCTCAGTCCATTGACTAGTCATCTCCTCAGTCCATTGACGAGTCATGTCCTCAGCCCATTGACGAGTCATCTTCCTCAGTCCATTGACGAGTCATCTTCCTCAGTCCATTGACTAGTCATCTTCCTCAGTAAATTGACTAGTCATCTTCCTCAGTTAATTGACTAGTCATCTTCCTCAGTCCAATGACTAGTCACACCGGCTTGGAATGTTTCTGGCTTGGCATCTTTTCCAGTTTGGCCTATTGTAAAGAGTTGTCTGGCAACTTTCACAGAAAGATCACAGTCAGGCCCTGGTTTGGCATCGATCTTTTGGCATGTTTGGTTGCCAGTGTAAATGGCCCTAGATATACCGAATTAAATTATCACACTTGTTGAAGGATTTCACATTTCCTTGAAATTGGAAGCAAGATTTGTTCAGACCTACGAAGCCCGACTCCAATCACTATTTGCATTCACTGATTACCTAAACTATGTCTAAATTGCAGCACATTTCTACAGCAAACACTTTCAATCACACACGTAATCAACCCTTTTGTCTGCTTGTCCTGCACACTTGTCAAAAATCTCATCAAAATTTCAAGCAAATGTCATTTGAAGCTGTTTGATTTCATTGTTGATTTTGAAATGGGCGTAAAGATTATTTAGGTCTCGTGAGAAAACTGAGAAATATATGTGTTGTCATATGTCATATAATTTTAAACACTACATTTTGATTGAATAATGATATTGAATGTTATTTATTTATTTATTTATGCAAGCATGCATGTTCACAATTTCACAATTCATTGGAGTTAAATATCACATGAAAAAGAATATAATATAACAAATCATTTTCAATTTTACAGTCCATTTGAATTGACTTCAACAAGAAAAAGAATATAAAAATGTTTTATCAAAGACAAGTTGCAACTATTATACAGTTTAAAGAATGAACACACAATTAAAGGTTGATGAAACATAAGTTTAGACTTGTAGAGCTTGAATCGCAACAACACCTTTCAAACATGTAATACAGGTATATGACAAATACGATTCTTAAAGGGTTGTGAACTATTTACACTATTTACAAAGAACAACAAGAAGGGGAAAAAAAAGAGGTAAAAAAAGAAGTATATTGTTAAATCTAGTAAATTGTCTTGTTTATATCACAGCTATTTAATTCCTCCTACAGGGCTGAATAGGGGGCCATTCACCGTAAATAAATAAATCACGGTGTAAGGAAATGTAAAGAAATACATTTGACGACCATATAGCAAAGGAGATTGATTATCCAATGTATGATTTTTGTATAAGAGCTGCAGAAGACAACATTTCGGAAGAAGGTAGTTGGAATATTCCTACAACCTTCTAAAGTCTAAACCTGTAACTACCTGGAGTCAAACTACTAAAACCTTTTCATACCTTGAGAGGGTTGTAAGACAGGATATCTGACCAAATTGTGTTACAGCTCTGTTTCATTTAAAATCGAAAGAGGTCTCTATAACTGTGAAATGAAACAAACCATCTGTAAGAACTGTATATTTTTTAAAGAAATAGTCTGCACAGTTATGATTGTGCACTCCTAATTTGCAGCACATTATGATATAACTATCTGTGAAAACAGGAAAATTTATTTTATATCTTTTAGGGTATCATGGTCATGTTCTCTCGCTTATAAAGTATATTAATGTATATACAGTTAATTAAAATAAAACATTACAAGAAGCACACTTTTGACATTTTGTGAATGTTGTCCTGGCATGAACTAGGTATTGCAACTGCACTATAGATACAAAATAATTCAAAGCAGTAGATTCAGATTGTCTATGAAATTTAGTTTCATTGAAATTATTGTTGCAATCATGGTGATTTCTGTGGAATATTTGTAACAATAGATGGCCTAGTTATGTTAACGGTTGATTTGTTTAGAGATGAAAGTTCACTAACCCCATCAAGACCATCCTTTTAATTTGACAAATGAGGGCAATTTTGATATGTAAAGAAACAATTTATGCGATCAAATACGATTTGGAATGGCTTTTGAGAGTTTGAATTCAAACCGCACAATACGTATTGCAGCTGAAAATGAAATCGCGGTTCATGGAGTAGGTTAGGTTTCTTACCCACGCACCTTGGTTCAATGGGGGCTTAGTATGGGATTAACAGTTGATACAATCGTACATAACCGTGGTATTTATCGTCTAGGTTTGTGGAATTAGTTTGGTATTGATTGGGATTTAGGTGATGATACTCTTCAATAAACACAGATTAGTACTTTTCGCCAACTAATCCGATTTATTTATTCTCTGGATATCATGGATGAGATACTCACAAACCAACATGGGTGAGCAACTCGTAATGAAATATTGAATCGGTAGCATAATAGCGCGCTTCTACAAATACAATTTGTTATCGCAGTTCAGTCTTTGTATTTCTTTATATCCTCTGTGTTAGAGTTGATGCTCTGTGACAATTGTTACCAGCTCTTGTAAAGATTTGACAATTAAATAGAAATCCCCAAATTTGTATGTGATTGATAATTTATCTCGTGACCCAGAAAAATATTTGCACCGGTATTGAGATAGGATGATCAGAGATTAGTATATAAGAAAGACTTGTGAATACCTGAATTTAGCTGCATTTACAAGTTTGCAAGCAAAAAATCATCCACGTTTCTCACATTTTGGTGTATCGTCATCCAAAGTTGATAAGCATCTACCTTTAAATGTGGTGACAAACCCCAAATCAAAAACCCATCTCCGGAGTGTTTTTTTTTTTTAATGCTGGCAGAAATTGTCACTAGTTTTTGCAGTGAAGATGCTCACTCTCAAGACATTGGTGAATTATTCCAGTTTTAGGGTCATGTGACGATCCTTGCCTCAGTGCGATCGCATGCAGAGCAGCAACAAGTTGGGCATGTGCAGTACCCTCTTGGGTATTGAGTGGCAAATGTAGATTAATGCCTTTCCAAAGGACATTAGTGCAGTGTCATTTGGAAATTCAAGTTCAGTGCTAAAACCACTTGACTAATTTGGCATATTTTGAAGAGAACGTCAACTCCTTCATTTAGTGTCAATCAATTGGGTAATATAGGGATCAACACATTTTCTAATGGAACTGGGTGGTCCCTGTGTTAAAAGAGAAGGTTGAGTTCTGGGGAGTGGCGAAAAGTAATTTGTGAGCATTATCATTGTTATTATGGAAGTGTGGAAGAACATCAGAGAAAAAAGATTGTATCCTGATAAGCATGGCTCTTCAAATACCTTCATATTCTAAATATTCTAAATATGACAAGTAACAGCTTTAGATTATGCAAGTGTGCAAGTGTGGAAGAACATCAGAGAAAAAAAATTGTATCCAGATAAGCATGGATCTTCAATTGCCTTCATATTCTAAATATTCTAAATATGACAAGTAACAGCTTTAAAATGAGGCCTGATTTTTATGCCACATGTTTGTGTATCTTTCTGTGTACAGTCCTTGTTACTTTGCCAAGACAGCTAAATTTATTATGATTTTGATGACTCCAGAACCTAGATGATCAACTTTTTCTAATCGATTCCACACTGTTTCTTTCATAATGCAATTGCAAGACCAGAACTCAACTTTATCTTTAAGTCGCCGGGAATGAGAAAATTCAGTTATTAATGGGTTGATCATCTATCATCACCAGAACTCAATATTTTACATAGGCAGAAGGAAAAAAATAACATGATTTTTCTTTTTCATCTTTCGTATACTTACAATTCTGAATCTCACATCATACTCAAGGACGTTTTTTATCGAATTGACACCCACAGTTTCCTGCTTTAATATTCTTACCAAAAAGGTGGTTATATTTGTAAACTATGACAAATGACATGATGAAGAAATCCCCATTAACCATAATACTAACCCGCCATGCATGGAATACGATGTATTATAGTCGCAGATTAGTGTGCTCACCTGAATCAAATCGGTTATGTGAAAGAACTAGAATAGACATGATAATTGACGAGGAACCATTACCATCGGACCATCTGCCTTTGAATCGTTGGATAAAGTGTGGGAATACTAAGAGAGTTTCAGAGCACATAATTGTGACGGTTTTTTAAAGACGCGGAAGCATTACTATCGGGCCATCTGCCTTTGAATCGTTAAGTAAAGTGTCGGAATACTAAGAAAGTTTCAGAGCACATAATTGTGACAGTTTTTTAAAGAAGAGAAAAGTGGGAAAAGATTATATCCATTTTTGATTGATTGCTGTAATTTTGTAAGGAGAGTCAGATGAAAATAAGTTTAATCTTCTAAGTGTTGGAAGACACACTCAATTAACTTAGGATAGATCAAAATGAGGGTAATGTGATATCAAATTTATCTGCCGCTGGTTCTTTTGTTTGATTTTGATCTGTATTTCAGGGATAGTTGATTTAATGAGCATCCCATAGACCATGTAAGTGGGTACGAAGGAAATCATTTCAAAGATTTATCTGCCAAAAGTTGTCAAGACTATCTAAGCAGAGAGTCCATCTAATCTATGCATGATCATGTCTTCCTTATCAACACCTGTATCATTCCAGAAAAAGATTCTAATTATATCGTAATAAATTTGTTTCATCTCTTTCTAAATTTGTTTCATCTCTTTCTAAATTTGTTTCATATCTTTGAATTAATATTTTAGAAATAGCTTTTAACATCCATTTCTAGCCAAAGATTTTCGTTTGAAAATGATTGAGTATAATCATGAGTTTCACCTGCAATGTATGACAGACAAGGGATTACAATTTACACCTATATAGACCAGCTGCTCATATTTACTCTTAAGTTAAAAAGAGTCGTTTGCATGTCAAAGAAGTCATGACATTGATAATGATAGTTAGGTTAAAAGAGGAACTGAAACACCTTTGATTGACATCCAAAACATTAGAGAATTCTGCCACTTTGAAACAAGCTGTGTGATGGGTATATATACTTTGTGAAACACGTAAGCCTCCTTAATTGTACACTTGACCCAATGGTATGAGATTTATTTTTCCAAGTTCCCTTTTCAAATATCACACTTTCTTTGAGTGCGATTGTCCTGTGACTGGCATGTTCAAGTATATTGAGACTGGTTAAGTGAGATACTTACCTGTATTGTCTTGTCTGTATATAAGATCTTTATCTGTTGTGATGGTGATAATAAGAGTTGTTTTATGGAGGGAAGATCAAGTGGGTATCATGCTGTGTGATGGACACTTCTGAAGGCTGGACTCAGTAAGTCTGAATTTTGTGTATTAACCTACAGGTCTTTGTGAAGGTGTTTTCCTTCCCTTTTTTTTCTCCATACCGGTAGGCCTCCCCCTCTCTCTCTCTCTCTCTCTCTCTCTCTCTCTCTCTCTCTTTCTGTCTTTCTATCTTTCTGTCCCTGTCCCTCTCTCTCTCTCTCTCTTTCTCTCTCTCTGTCTTTCTCTCTCTCTGTCTTTCTCTCTCTGTCTCTCTCTCTCCCTGTGTCTTTCTCTCTCTGTCTCTCTCTCGCTGTTTTTCTTTCTGCCCCCTCTTTCTCTCTCTCTATCTCTTGCTCTCTCTCTCTTTCTCTCTCTCTCTCTCTCTCTTTTCCTTTCTCTTCCTCTTTCTCTTTCCTTTCTCTTCCTCTTTCTCTTTCTCTCCATCTGTGATACTCTGTTGAGAGTGTGCAGTCAGTCATATTTATAGAAGGATAAAGGGAAAGAGGAAAAATAAGATTTTTGAAGATAAGATAAATAATTTTCTTTCCGCTGATGTAACTTTTAAATAAAACTTATGTCAAATGGTTCTGTCTGTGAAACAATGAGAATGGAAGATGCCCAGAAATCCATCTTTTCTTGAGAGCATGAAAATCAAAACATTTTTTCCCCCCAACTTAACCCCAATATTGAAAGTTTTCAACTTTCAGGGTTACACCTTTTCAATTTCAGTTTCAGAAGTGGCCTCACTTTTGACTCCTATGAATAACAAGTGGTGATTGACAGGCCCTAGTCAAGAAAACTTTCTCCTCTAATGCCTAAATCTGCAAAGAGTTGTTTGCTAACACGTCCCTCCTGCCAAAACATTGCTTCCTTCCTGGCACATAGTTGTGAACTTGACCAAGGCAGCATTGTTCTCACTGGTTACGTTTATCATGCACACCAAGTTCGAGCAGAACACAACCCCCGATGTGTATTGTATCTGTGTTTGAAAGGTAGTGCATAGTTTACACAATGCCGCAAAATCGATCTTCGAATGCCAAGTGTTTGACAGTGAGAGCGGCGCTTGAACACCTGAATCAAGAAATGAAGGAAAAGACATTCTGCAAATTTACCCTCTCTTTCTTCATTCCTATTCCTGCATTCTTGGTGGTATTGAAGGGAGAGATGAAACAGGGTAGACTTCTGCCATCAAATATTTAAAAGTTGAACTTGGTCCATTGTTACTGAGGTGTTTTCATACCTTAAGATATTAATACCTCACACATACACAGGCAGCACCTGTGTTAGGAACACTGGTCATGGATGAGGGATGATGTTTACACATTAGGTCCTTGAACTTAGACCAAATATTTGAAAGTTGGCCATGTAGCATTGATAGGCTGTAGAGCGTTCCTGTATAGGTCCCTGGTTCACAGCTTAAAGAACCTTGTTCCTTGACCCTGGACAAATATTTACTAATGAAATTTGTAGCATTTGATTGCCAGTTAGAGAAACTGTCTTTGAAAGATAATGTATATTCAGTATAGCAGGGTAAATTTCTGTTACACTAATACTAAATTGCATTTTTAGAAAAACTGCCTTTGAAGTTTGAAAGATATATTCAATATAGCAGGGTAGATTCCTGATACACTAATATGAAGCTAAAGGGGAAGTTCACCCTAATATTTAGTAATAAAAGCAGAAAAATAAGAGACAAATATTACTTTTACCGATATCAGGGAGTCCTGCGAGAGCATTTGGGATAATATTTAGGAGCAAATGCAAAATGGCTATTCGCATATGCTTTTAAGCAGAGCAGCCTATGACCATTTTTTTGTGTGGCTTGAATTAGAAATAAAAAGCCGCTCTTGAATCCTGCCTCAGATATGGCGATGTGAACATGCATTCTGAGATTACAGGTGATATACAGATTTTTGACAATTTTTTGGCCAGTTTAATTGAAATGAGATGATACATGTAGTTTTTGACGACATTGGCCTAATAAATTTCTGTACTCAGACGTATACCAGAGTCTACGATGCATCGCGCGATTTGATAAAATTCTAAACTGTCTACAGTTACACTTGTTAGACAGGCTAGTCATTGTGATTATCTTTTTATTATTCTTTAATTGCTTCTATTGTCCGCAGGTGTTGGGGATTAAGATGGATTAACTATCAACGAGCAAAGAAGGTGTGAGAAAATTGATCTCAAGATCTCCTTCAGTTTTTAAACGTTCCTCTCAAGTACCTTCGAGAGGAGATTTGTTGAATGCGCTGAGGGAGAGTGTGAGGATGAAATAAAGGACCATTTCTTTTATTTGTTTTCTGTCCGATTTGAAGTCCCATCCCCTAATCTTAATCCGATGACAGTTACATTGATTGGTCTGCTGGGTAATCCCCTCTCGCCCCTCCATTAATCCGTCTTATTCTGAAGATGTGCATGGCGTGACACAGTTGGGGAAATAGAAACACACATACATGACAACAGTCTCGGGTATTGGATTGGTAAAAAACAGTTAGATCAGACTAAGAATGAGGACTGACAAGTTTATTTGTATCCCTTTCTCTTTAGAGTTCAAAAGAGAGAGGCCTAAAAGTGACAATTATTTCAACAATATTCTCACAATAGTGAGAAGATATAAAATCAACCCCCCCCCCCCTTTTTTAAATAATTAAAATTTAAAAAAGAAGCAAGACATTCAAATTGGTAATAATTTAGTTTGTATTCAGAAAGTTGTGAATATTTAAAGTAGTCATCAGTGAAACACAAATTGGCAACACTGTGACGTATCTTGCAAGGTCCTTTCCATTTTGCTCCTAACAGAAACGTCATATACTTCTATTTTCTAAGTTATTGATGATGGAATAGATTTGTTTCATACAAAGGGTTGTAAAGAAACACACCGGTACGCATTTTGCAATAATTGTATTTAGGGTGCAAGTATGATTCTTTAGGGAAATTTAGATTTTTGATTTATTTTAGTACAGAGCAAATGGGAGGGAAAATCGCAAGATTTGTCACAGAGTTGCCTATTTGTGTTTGATCAAACACAACTTTAAAATGCACAACTTTCTTGTTTTTAAATCAATTCTTGCTCAAACTTTTGCTGACCTCTTACTCTCACTTTTCTGTTTCTATTAAAACATGTATACCATGTTCAAATCTACTGAAGATGTAGGTATCAGCTTCAAAGTCACAGTACCTGGATTGTATTGGTTTTATGCAGTCAACTTTATTTAAATATTATTTACATAAATGAATAATCAAGGAACAGGAAACAAATATGGCTTGCCCTACCTAGCAACACTTAATATATGCAGTTTGCATTTATCAGGTGAATGAAATAATTTGTATTGAGGCACTTTTCAAAGACTTATGTATTAATTTAAATTTGGTTACATCGAAAATGGCCTATTGCTGTGCGTGTGGATGCCCATATCCTCCTTGGTGAATCTAGACGCCTGTAAGGTAGATACTTCCTTTAAACCTGTAGATGATTGGTTGAGAAACGAGTAGACATTAATTTGGTTTGAATGGCAGTAGACAGAGTGGCGTCCACACCTGCAATTGAAAGGAAGAATTAACATTCCATCGACGACGCATTGTTTGCAAACAACATGGGGTTAATCTCTCTTGCAGTACCTGCGAGATTGGTATCAGTTCACACCTGAAAAATAAACCATCTGGTATGCTGAAGATAAGAGGTGCAATATGGCTCAGTGGTAGAGCGGTGGTGTTGTAACTGGGAGGTCCCTGGTTCGATACCAAGTCCATGCATCAGTGCCCTTTTGTAAGGCATAAATCTACATTATTACCAGGTCCCTCAGAGAGGACTTGAAGCTGTTGGTCCCCTGGTTGCTTACTTACAAGCTCATATTGTATAACATGCTTTCTTAATAGCAGTCAGGTAAAACAAATAAATAAAGATTGAGAATTTATCTTTCTTTATTGAAATAACCATAATTTCTTGCCCCTCCCTTCCTGTTTCTGTGTTCAATTCAATTCAATTCAATTCTGTTGATTCATCGAAATTCACAAGAATACAGGGAAATTTGTTTTGGTCACTCATTGTAAAAATATGTAATATATATATGAAAAACTATATCTTTGTGTTTATAATCTTCTCCTTCCTCTTTTTTTCTCTCTATGATTCTGTATATGCATGATTTTTTTTCCTTTATTTCAATGTACTTTGTATATGCCCGGGTTTGTATGTTCATTATAACATTCATACCAAGCTTCTCCCCACTCACATTCAACAAGAATATCTCTCATCTACCAAGATAATCCAGCTTAAATAACAGTATGAACACACCCTCTGCATTGTTTGATGTATAAGTCATACAAGGAAGTCAATCTCGACTTTCAAAGGATTCATTCTCTCAAAGTCAAGCCATTGAAGAGAGAAAACAGAAGCTTGAAAAAAAGACAAAGAGTCAACCAATTGAACAATAAGAAAGAAATATATAGGAGGCCAGCAAAATTTAACTTTATTCCCATTTTTCATTGGGATGAAATCAATTGCTAGCCATTTATGCATTATGACCTCATCTTGAACAATCTCTTTAAAGGCCATCAAACAGCTTTGTATAATCATAGAACCTACTAATCAAGCAATATTTTTCTATTTTTTAGTTATTGAAGTTGTCAAGGTTTCCATCGGTAATCAACATTAGCTAGGAATCTCTTTAAAGGCCATCAAACAGATTTATATAATCATAGAATCTACTAATCAAGCAATATTTTTCAATTTTTTAGTTATTCAAGTTGTCAAGGTTTCCATCAGTAATCAACATTAGGTAGGAAGGACACAACTGGTGATTAACAAAAAAAATGAATTATTTGCTAATCGGTACAATGTCACTCTGAATGAGAGACTCTCCTTGATTTTAAGCAAATTCAACTTATTTTAAAGACTTGCAGTATGCTGCAATTAACTTTTTAACAATTTGTATTGTCCCTACATTTGCTTCCAAAGGCTTTAATCAGAAAAATTACAAAAGAGCCAAATATCTATTTTGATGCAATAAAAAATACAAGAAAAGAACTTTTAAGCTGAATATTTCCAATCTGTTTTTGAAGGACTTTCTTGTATATTATTTCATGCATTATTGTATTCATTTCATATATAAAAAAAATACTCAAATGAAAGGTTACATTGAATTTAGTCAAATGGTTTATGAGTTGTGACCTTTATTTTGAATACAAATTCCTGGCTTGGGATGTAGGAGGGGTCGAGCTTCTATTACTTTCCAATTAACGGCTCTAGAGGTAGGCATAACATGAAATGAATAAAACAACACATAGGAAAATTAAAAATGCATTTATAACAAAAACAGTGGTAATATAAAATGGAAATTCTAATGCTTTATAAATTCATGTTTGAATGAAGGTGTCGGGTTCTTTGTATTAGCAAGAATGACCATTGGCATTGCATTCTGAAGCACCTTTGTCACCGGTCAGCGGACTACAATTGATTCTTTACCAGACTGTAATGGTGCCTTCACCTGCATCCCCTAATTGCCAGTCAAGGATTAATGATAAACCGAACCCTATTCATCTCAGCACAGAAGTCACCTTGCTGTTGTTGTTATTGTCTCTTTATTAACGTTGAAGTGAAGGAGACAGCATGGAGTCAACACATGGAGTTGTCTGACAGACAGGTGCATGGATGATCATCAAAAGGCTTGTCCTCATCAGCTCAAGTTTGCCAAATACCACGCTATTTTCAGACTCGGGATATTATCCCGAAGCTCGAAATTGCGTCTTTACCAGACCGACACTCTCATCACAAACTAGCTCGGACAGGCGCAAATTAGACCACTATTTACCAAATAGCAGGATATTTTGGAAACAAGACCAAGATTTCTCTGGATATTTTCTCTACCAAATCTCCTGCTAAGTGCAACTCCGGGCTGATGAAGGCGCAAACTAGCTGGATAATTTGCAATAGGAATAGTTAAAATAGCGGGTTATTTGGCAAACTTGAGCTGATGAAGATAGTTCCTGGTAGAGGGAGGTGTCAAGTGGTGTCAAAAGAGGGGTAATATGTTATTGGGGGTAATCAATTGCCTTTAGATTTGTAGGTTTTGTTTAGCAAGGGTAATTGAAACTTGAGATTTTAGATTAACCCATTGTTTTCTTGTACAATGTACCTCAGTGAAGGAATGAAAAAAGGTGTCATTGTTCCAAGTAGTGTGTGGATTTACTGAATGATTTTGGTGCTGAAAATTGTCATTAGTTAGTCTAAAGCATGGACCTACTACAAAGGTCTAAGACAAAGATATTGAATGATGGTCATATAGATACAAAGACAATTTCTTGATGTAAACAGTAGATACAAGAGCATGAAGCATAATCACATGGCAACCATGTGTTGAAGACATTTTTACATTTTCCCTTGGGGGTGGGGGGGGGGTAAAAATAGGAGTCATTTGACTTTATTTTGTAATCTATCAATTTAGATCACAGAATCTGATGGATTTGTTTGGGTCTTTGCTTTGATGGGGATGTATGTATCCATGATGAATTCTATCAGATTTGAGACTTTGATATACTAGTATACTGGTAAAATGTAAGCTGTCTAAAATGCCTCTTTCATTGGTTGTTGCAGTGTAAGGAAAGCCTCAGGCAAACTCTAATCAAAATGAGAGTTGAATCATCCCTGATGCATTAGTAAACTGTTATTTTGATTCTCTGACATAGAACGTGAGACATTGATCCTACCTTTTCAGGAAGAGATATTAGACTTGTCAATCTTAATTTATAAATGTCAGACACAGCCTTCTTCATCTTTAATGAGATCAATTAACCAGTTTAAGGTTAAGACTCTGATATTGACTTACAATAGGATCTCAGACAGTTAGATTTAATAGTGTCTAATCCTTGATTTAATCCCTTTTTTTAATTCTTTGCAGGGACAATTGAAATGTCTCTACCAACTAGACCTTCTAATTGTGAAGGTTAACCCCTTAAATGCAATCTTATTTGGCACAATTAATAACTCACCTCTCCTGAGAATTCATCTCAACATATCTTCAATGGTTAAAAAAAACTTTTTTTCTTCTTCAGGTCTTGTAGTTGCAGCAAAGTATCACTCATTTAGGTTATGAATATATATTACAGTAAAACCTGCTTTAGCGACCACCTGTATTATATAGAAAAACCACCTATCTATAAGGACCACATTTTTCATTTCTCTTGAATATGGTTTCTCATCGAAACCTGTACTATGAGAACCTGTATAGAAAGACCACCTGCATTTAAAGACCACTTTTCATGTTTCCCTCTAGTGGTCTTTATATACAGGTTTTACCGTATCATCATTATCATTATTTGAATTTGAAAGCCTGCTGTGGTTGAACGATGTGAAATCCTGCTTGTGAATGTTGGGGAAAACAGATTGATTTTTTTAAATTTGAATTATTGTATTGTGTGCTAAAAGGTATTGCTGCTCTTTGTTAATTGTTGCTCTCTCAATTTTTGCTGTTTTTTACTTGCACCTTGAAAATTATTGGTGCATACACCCTAGCCCTAAGACACACACTATCTCATGAAATTCAGCAAGAATCTTCAAGGTTGATTCCACCTAAGAAGAAAAAGAATTCTACTGCACTGCTTGAAAATGGCTACAAATATTCAAACCTATCCCTGTAGTTGCTCTCTTTAAATACAAAATTAATTTGGAAGTCAATCTCTTCTGAAGCATCTGTCATCGGCATGACTTTAACAAGTAATGACAACTCATTGTTTCGATAAGCTACGTACAAAGCAGACAAGAAAAGGAAAATGGTGGAGTGAGAGAAATAGTGAGTGGGTGATCAATTTGAGAGAGAGAGAGAGAGAGAGATGGTAAGCGCTTTAAAAGCAACGTTTTTATTATTATTATTATTACAGAGGGCATTACCCTATCTATCCAAAAAAGTAGAGAAAGAATTTCTACAAATCAGTGATGCTACATTGAGTTCCTAATGAGTCATGGCATTAACCACATTTTAAAACCACTTTGGATGAGTTATATATTTGATTAGAGAGACAGAGAAACTGAGAGCATTGGTGTTGCCATGGATAATGGTAAATATCCACTGACCAAAAAAAGAGGATTATGGGGGTCGATCGTGGAGAAATCTAGATGTAAGTACATTTCATAATTTAGGGAATCAAATGATTTTAAATATGTTTTAACAAATTACCCTACTCCTCCCACACACACACACAAAACAAAAAATACTAAAAAGTAAAAATGGGGGTCGTTTATCAAGAAATCTAGATGCAAGTACATATGTAAATCAAGGAAACCAAGTGATATAAAATATATTTTAACAAATTATAAAGAAAAGCTTTACAAAAAAAGTAAATATGGAGTTCATTCATGGAGATATCTAGATACAAGTACATGCCAATGTCTAGGAAAAACAACTGATTTTAAATTTACAAAAAAGTGAACTTCAATAAAAGGAATCGAATGTTCTCTTGAAACAAAAGGATTGTTGTACTGAAATTAAAAGATAGAATGACCATCCGACTCCAACTTGAGTTGATCTTTATGACATTTTAACTCAGTAAACTTATTTCTTCATCATTTTTTGCTTCTTCAAGACTCAAGAGCCAATGTGACATATCTTCATGATCCAAAGTGCAGTACATAGGTTTTGTGAAGTTCAAACAAAGGTTAAAGGAATCAGTAAGTTTTCTGAAGAAGTTGTGACTTGGTAGGCAAAATAAGAATAATACTTGCACAAATTCATAATCAAAACCATGATTGAAGGGTATCCGCAAACTCAAAGGAAAATATCCAGCCTTTAGCAACTGTTGAAAAATCATGTTAGACTCATCAAACACTGATATTAAAGGGATTTTCCATTCAGTGAGGTTCAAAGTTAGAGAAGTGAAAAACTTCTTGATGTTTCTCTGTCTCTGTGCTCCCCTCTCTCTCCCCCTCTCTCCCCCTCTCCCTCTCCCTCTCTCTCTCTCTCCCTCTCTCTCCCACTCTCTCTCCCCATCTCTCAATGTCACATCTTGTTTACACCCCTGTTGGACCATGACAAAGGCTCCCTAAAATGTAAGAATCCCAAATTAAAGTTTGCTTTTCCACCAGTGCGTTTCTTACTCCGATTGATATGTCTGCAGACCACAAGCCACCAAACCCTTGCTAATCTGAGCTCTGTATACCCCCCCCCCCCCCCCCCTCACAAAGACATCATCAATTCCCAGTCACTATAGGCCTGTCCTCATCAGCTCGAGATTGCCAGATAGACCGCTACCGGTATTTCTGATTTGGGAAATAAGCCTGAAGTTACAAATTGGGTCTTCATCAGCTCGAGACTCGACCTCAAAACTTGAAACTCGAGCTCCGGAAATTAGCTCAAGATATTTTGCTCAGCGTTCCCGTATAGTGCGAGTCTTCGGGCTGGTGAATACGCACCGGAAAAATAACAGGATATTTTGCAAACTAGCCCAAGATATCTTGGGATGATTATCTCGACCAAATATCCGGCTAATTGCAACTGCGGGCTGATGAAGACGCAAATTAAGTGGATAATTTGCGATCGGGATAGTTCAAAACGTAGGATATTTGGCAATCTCGAGCTGATGATGACAGGCCTTTTAAGCATTTCTATCTTTTTGATGTTTCAGTCATAGTATCAAATGAATAGAATAAAAGGTAAAAAAGAAAGAAAAAGTAAGTTCCTGATATTGTGGTTTTGAGGTCTGATGGATGCGTGGTGTTTAGATACTCCTTTTCTCACTTCACCAAGTCCGCAAATCCTTTGTAAAGTTGAAAAGCGTTAAGTGTTTTTGATTAATGAAATCCTTTGAGTTGGGATGTTTTCGGTGCAAGCCGCAGCACGTGGAAGCAGATTAGTGTGACAATGCGCCTAATTGTTGGGCTTTTCTTTAGGAGTAGAGGGGTAAGCGTGGGCCAGAGAGGGGTTACAATGACCCCCTCTCCCATTAGAAGAATCCGTAGATGAAAAGCAAAGCTTTCTATGTCCTAGGGATACTGGATGCTAAAAATAGTAATATGGATAACAAAGGAAATACAAAAAAGAAGAGATGTATTGATCGATACATTCATACTTCAAAGATTATGTTTATAAGACTGTATTATGTGAGAGTTGTTATGAGAGTTTTGGAGAGGGAAGGAATGAATTTAATAAAAGAAGACTTAGAGGTTTGTGCATGTATACAGGATCTGGCCAAGCTTACAATTTAGAACCGAACCATTGTTCTATTTAAGAAATTGAGGGAAGAAATGAATTTAATAATTTCCAAAAATTGTTTGTAAGATTTGTAGGCATGTACAAAACCTTCCCAGGCTGACCATGCAAAACCTTATCATTGGTATATCTCCAAAATAGAGGCAAGAAATGATTTTTTAATTTGTTTAATTTAAAGTCTGCAAGAGTTAGAGTTGTAGGTATGTATAGAACCTACCTTGCCAGGCTTGATATTTTAATAGAACCTAACTATTGTTCTATCTCCAAATAAAGGGTTGAATTGAATGAAATTTTAAAAAATGTCTGTAAGAGAGTTGTGAGCATATATACAGAATCATGCCAGCCAGCCTTGCCATTTAAAACCTAACCATTGTTCTTCTTCCAAAGGTTACTGACTCCAAGCATCCAGCAAACAATGTTTGCATTCTATTCTCGAGACCAAACCTCGTTTTTTAAAGAATAAAGTACAAACCACAAACAGAAACTCAATTACCTCCTTTCAATTTACAAACTGAAGCAATTTGTTACTCATTTATGCTAGACCTTGTTCGTAAATCACGCTTATTTTGTTTCATCAACCAGGTAACAATCGCCCAACTGTACCCATGTTTCTTTTTTATTTGAGATTTCACAGATATCATTCATGTGCATGAATACTTCAACAGTTATGCACCTGTGGCGATGCTTTTGAAAAGGCATCAATTATTCCAGTTTGGAAGGAGCCTGATCAATTTTGACATTAAATTGCGATAACCATCTTTTTCTTTTTCTGTGATTGAAAGCAGGACCTTTGTGCAATGTCTTGAATTGTCATGACTGATGGCGGTCATCGATTGTGACCAGGAAGGAGTTTGTGATTCTGAATGGTATGACTTGAGAGTCTATCAAAATTTCACACATCATATACGGTAATACCAGCATTACAGTGTAAGGGAGAGAGAGAGGGAGAGAGAGAAGCGGAAAGATAGAGCAAGAAGAGGAAAGATAGAGCGAGAGAGGAGTATGGGGAAAATAGAAAAGGATTGGAGGGGAGAGAGAGATGGGGATTGGAACAGGGAGAAGGAAGACAAAGTAAGAAAGAGATAGATATATAGATGTAGAGAGAGAGAGAGAGGGAGTGGGATTGATGGGGTTAGAGTTAAACAGAAAAGGAGAGAGATTAGAACCAAAAATGTAAAGAAATGGCCATCTTACTACACAATGCTTGTCCCCTATTTAACATGCAGGGTTTAATACTGATTGCCTCATTAACACTTGCTAATTGAATTTTATGACTTGACACTACCTGACCGTCAAATTAACACGTCATGCAGAGTCATCAAGTTTGAAATACCAACGTCTCCAAACGTATAACGTATACTCCCTTTTTTTTAAAGACTTTAAAAACTAGCAACACTTTGAAACATCTGAAATTGTCAAATCTTACATCTTGAAATTGCTATTTAATATAGAATATTACATTATTGTTTATAGTATATTTCTGAATTATTACCAACTTGCAAGTTGGTAATAGTTCACAAATATACTAGTTGTCACTTTAATTTGCCTTTTGTTTTCCTCTGTTTCTGCAACTCCTCAAATTGTTTGGCCCAGAAAATTTGTAGAAAATTGCTCTGTAGAGGCTTTGTACTCTCTAAAGAGAATTTAAAGAGACTAGAGAGAATTTAAATAGAGAATCTAAAGCCATTAGATAAGGTATGTTTATTCCACACCTGTGTCAATGGTATATGCTGTTAGATTCAGATTAAAAGCTATTTGTTAGTGTCATTGATATCATTTACTTAAGATAAGAAACATAATAGTAAGGTGGATTTTATGGGGACCTACTGACTTTAAAGCACCCTTTTATGACCTTAGTTAGGTGTTAAATGATGTCACTGTTTTATCATGTCAAGGGGGGAATTGATGGTTATGCAAATGAACCCAAGCCTTTTTTCCTTTTTGTTAATTGATTTTGTTTTAAAGCTTTTTCAGAGTTACGGAGAAAACAATAAAAGCATCATGTCAAACTATCCTGTTTTTTAAAGATAAAGACCAGTTATATGGTCATGCACTGCATTGTGAAAGAAATGTTGTGGAATAGATCAGAAAAGGTTGATCATCTTGCATATAAGTATTGGTGTGTACTGCAAGGTTTTGAAATCATCAAAATGATAAGAAATTTGGCCCAGTCTTGGTAAAGTTACAAGCACTGTACACAGAAAGATGCATATGGGTCTATGCGACACATGCGCGATATCTATCAGGTCCAAATAGATATAATAATTTACCAAATATATCAATTAGTAGGCAGTTTCTCTGCAAAATTTGTATGATCACGTGTTAGTCAAAACATATTCTTTCACATGATTGGTTAATAAGAGCTTCCATTTCATTTTTTGAGAGGGGGGCGTTTCCAAAACTGGTCTTTACCTTTTAATAGGGAAGTTTCCTTACTTTTTTCAAATTTTCTGCTCAGGTAATGTGATAAAAACTATGTATTGATGCACCCTTTACAGGAAAACAGACTATTAGTGCCTGCAAACGACAATACTAGTCGGTAACGTCCATCATACTTGCTCCACTTGAGAAACTTTTCAGGTTTGTAAAGAGAAAAGTCATGTGAGAGTCTATATAAATGTACTGTCAGTCAGCATACCGCCACCAGACCCACATACTTAAAAGCGTGTGGTGAAACCCTCTCGCCCAGAGGCGTGTATTTTCCACATGGAAGACGAAAATCCCTGTCATTAACGCGCCTTACCCTGTTTTCGCAAATGATTTTCTTTCAAAAACATCTCAGATTTCTTCCCCCTACATCTCCCGGCAAAACTCTCAATTATCTCTTGCATTTGAGCAATTTATGAAACAGGTGAAAGGGAAAAGAGAGAGAGATGTACTTATTGCTTGAAGCTAAATCACTTCTTAAAACTGTGTCATGCTCTACTGCAAACAGACATTTAGTAGTAGCCCGTCATCTCAGTTTGTCTGTCTATCTGTCTGTCTGTCTCTCTCTCTCTATATATATATATCTTTGTCTCTCTCTTTCTCTCTCTCTCTCTCTCTCTCTCTCTCTCTCTCTCTTTCTGTCTACATGTCTCTCTTTTAAGGTACTACTTCATGGTTGTGAATATAATTGAATTGTCAATTTATGTTAGAATATAAGCAAAACGTTTGAAGTTGAAAGAAAAGCAATCAACCTCTCGTCAGGGAAACTTAATTTTCACTGTTTACTGTTCTCTATGACCCTAAAATCATTGTTTTTGTGATAATTAGAGTAATTTTAGAGAACTCCATCGGCTCTTCCCATCTTCTTACTGCTATTTTCAAAAGTTGAATGATAAAAAAAAATTATCCTGGTCCAAAGCAGTCTCTCACTGTCTCCATCTCATATTGAAGCTCCCGTCTTTATCCACACCCCCAGCAGATGCTCTTCCGCCCTCTAGGCCCTAGGTGAGGTGAGATATGCCAAATGGACGCTGTAAACCAAGAACAAATAAAGCTAGATTTTCTTCAAGTATCCTGCGAATTATTGTGAAATCCACAACAGCCTCAAGTCAGATCAATAGAGAGCCTTTGTAGGGCGACAGTGAAGAAACTTAGGATAAGCAAGCTTTTTGGGCTCTTTCCAAAATCTTCTTACGCTTTCAAACATACCAAGCAAGCTATTAGCCCCTCTGGGTGAGCTTGCTGTCAGTTAGGAGGTTTATATGGAGGGAAAACGTTTGAATATGGACAATCGGATGTTAATAGTTTTAAACTACAAGCAGTTGCGATTGATTTGCATAATTTGATTTGAGCCACCGTTTTTTGTACTCTCTTTGTAGATCCTCTTCCGACAATGATTGGATATTATGCTTGTATGTCTTGTAATAAAGGCCTGTGTTTGTAAGGAGCATGTAGCCGTGGTAAAAATGTACTTATGATGGTGGTCTATTCCTAACCCTACCTGTATGTTTTCATCTAAGCTTTCAATTTCATATCTACAATCCATTTTCATAGTTGATATTATAAATCAACTTTATTGGTGTTTTTTCTTCTTCATATTTTATCTTCTTCATATTTTAGTTTTCTTCTTTTAATCAGGAGACATTATAGGCATTCCATATTTGAGAATGCTACGGCTAATCTTTACTTAAGTCCTATTCGTGCATCTTTTTTCAGTTTGTAGACATTTCCCACAACACTCCAATCATTGGTTCCATTGATGATACCAAACATCTTCCTTTATGTATATATAAGATCTGGATGAGTAGGGCTTGTACTAATACTCCTTGAAATCACCTTGATAATGGCCAGTCTAAGTCTTAATCCATCCTCTTCTAAATGAGTTAGAATGGGATGCTTAAAAGGTTTCTAACAAGTGGTCTAATTCTAAGATCTTGAATTGCTTACATATTATCACTGACCTAAGGCATCCCCTTACAAATGTTTTGCAGTTGCAGTTGGTGATCTTCCAGTTGTGTACTTGTTAACAAGATGAGAACTTCATCTTGTTATATTTTAGTGAGTACTGGTAGTGGAGAAATGGAATTACAATAGTTGGTGTGGGTTGGCTTGGAAAAAGAAGTGGCAATCCTCTTTCAGTATTCTTTATCTATAGACTAATCACAGAGGAGTTATGTATCTATGGTTTGGTGCGATGTATGCATGTGCTTTACTTTGATAAGAGTCATTAGTTGATTCAGCAATATTTACATTAATGAAGTTCAGAATGTAAAATTGGGGTATGATGATTGGTATGATGAAGGGAATTCATGGTGTTACCGTGGAAACATAAATATTGATAGAACAGTAGATGATAGATAACGATGATGGTGATGACAATGATAATAATCATATTCGATGATGATGATGATGATGGTGGTTGTGGTGGTGATGGTGATGGTGATGAGGAGGGGGAGTATGAGAGTGGTTGCGATGGTGGTGATGGTGGTGGAGCTTATGGTGATGATGATGGTAGATATGATAAGGGGCAGGATGAGGAAGGGAGAGGAGGACAGTGATTGTGATGATGATGGTGGTGAGGAGGAGGAGGAGGGTGGTGCTGACAATAATGATGAGGTGAATGATATTTTTAAAGATGGTAATGATGATGATACAAATTCCTTTGAGAATCATTCCAGTGCTTATATGTTGAGTCTCAAATCGATTTAAGTTAATTTTATCTTCTCTTTCTCCTTTTCTCCCCACTCTCCGCTCTCCACCCAACCTTTGACTTTCCATCATGGCAATGTTTTCTACCATCTTACAGGTAAGTTGATTAAGATTTTTGTTCATGCTTAGGATAATGATTTAATTCAGTATTACCAAAACGGTGTGCATGAGATTCATTGAATCCAATTTGGTAGTCAATTTTTAGAGTTGCTAGGTATCCACTATTTGTTAATTATTTTTTTACTTGGCTCGATTCTTTCTTATCCTCCTTCATCTTTAAATCACATAGAATCGACCGTCTTTGCATAGTTCAGGAACTATATAGGGAGGAGGGTACATTGATTAGCCCAACCAAAACTCCACTTTCTTTAGAAATCCACAATGGATGATGGTATACAGAAGCTGTTTATACTCAACAAATATTCCCCTCCTTAAATGCTCTCTATTCTTGCCCCCATTCAAAGCTATCAAAGGGCCGGAGTTGATTTCCAGTATTTGAAGTTCTTACCACACACGCAATCAGGAGGATGCAAATATACATGTTGTGGATTAGTTTAGTTCCCCTCTTCGTTGAGGTGAACATTCAGAAATTGGGATGGGGAACGCTCCGTGTTATTTGTTATTTGTCGATGTTCTTAGGAAACAATTGTGAAAGGATAAAAGGGGGGCTCTTGAGGAGCTGAATGCAAGGTTGAGAGATAGAAGTGATTTTCCGGCCAATTAATTCCATTATTTGTGTGGCTAGGAGGAGTTTGAGCAGCAAATAAGCATCCTATGACTTCCCCCACCCCTATGTACACCGTCAGGAGTCACTTTTGCTCACTTCTGTTCTGGCATATCTTCTTGCATAAAAGTTGTTTATGACATGACATTGTAAGATGTTTTTAATCAAATTTGGTAGTAGGTTTTGGAGATGCTAGCTTTCCATCAATGGTTTGTAGATGTTGAAGAAAAAAATATATAGATGTCCTTCGCAATCTACACGTGTATTTGGTTACATGGATTATTGAGGTGAATAACGCAATCATTATTTTGTTTAGATTTGAACAGGTAAAAGGGACAATCCCAAAAAAAAATCATCTATATCAATAAAATCATGGTGGCAGGTCTGATAATTACCAGATTTAAATCTTCTTCTTTTTTCCTGATTTCTTTTCCTTATTTTTTGTATCCCCCCCCCCCCTGATTTTCCTGATTTTTCCCAGTTTGCCCCATTCCCCCCCCCCCCCCCCCAATTTTCTTACTCAAAGGGGGGGGGGGGGGAGAATGTTGTTAGATGCCATTTTCCCCCCTGAATCCTTTTTTGTTTTCTTCTTCTTGGGGGGGGGGGTTGAGGATTTTTTTTTTTTTCGTCTTCACTATCACCCCTGTGGTGGGGGGCTATTGGTAGTGTGTCATACCATACTCTTCCTTTCTCTCTCTCTCTCTCGCTCTATCTTTAATTCCCCCTCCACTCTATCTCTCCCCTCTATCTCTCCCCTCTATCTCTCCCCTCCATCTCTCATCCATCCTTCCATCCATCCTCTCATCTCCTTCATCTTGTGTTGTTCTACATCTTGAGAGCTAAGACCTTTCAGGTAGCTGGCTTGCCCAATATTGGCACATCTCTCAGACCACTTACAATACCACAAACTACTTCTTACAGCTCTTGGACACAAGATCTACCAAGTCTTTGTCTCATCATGGTCTCATTCACTAGTTAATCCAGAATTTGAGGGGTCAGTGACGCAAAGACGTAACTCCATTTTGGCCATTTGGAGAAAAAGTGGTTTATGTGTCACTGAGCACTTGGGCCTTCAGGAGTTATGTCTATGTTTCACTAGCCATTGACTTCGATGGGGTGTTGGGTGGAGTTAAGTCTTTGTGTTTCCTGGAAAGCCCACATTTTTCTGAACATTTTGATATTAGATACTCATTTTGGCAAAATATGGAGTTTCGTCTTTGTGTCACCGAACCCTTGAATTGCTCTCTCTTTCCCTGTCTGTCAAGTGATGGTTGACCCCCCAAGGGAGGGGTGGATGCATTCTAAAGGTTATAATTGAGATGTTAGACTTGACTATTGACAGTGATGACAGTATTGGTGCTACAACTTCACTTCTAATTGACAACATTGGTGTAAGCATACTTCTACATCTCCAGAGCCTCCATATCCAACAGTCTGTCATACTCCCCAAATTTAAAGCCCCACTGTCCTACTTCTAGCTACTTGCTCCCTCTATATAGCAAACAATGCCTAATCAGTGCCCATTGGTCCCCCATGATCCTCTTTTTCTTATCTTAATTGAGAGCTGAGTTGATGAGATAGCCACCTGTCATTGACCACGCTGTGTGGTCTAATCCCTCCTGGCCAAACTAGTACAGCCGGCCTTTAAGAGCTACCAACCATAAATTTTGGACAGATAATTGGTTTTTTTTAAATGGTTCACAAAGTAGCTGTTATGAAAAGTTAAAGAGATTTTTCTGCACTTTCTCATCATCTGATGTATAAACAATAAGGCTTGTTTTTTTCAGACGGCATCATGAGAATTTCATTACAACATAAAGTCAAAGGCCTGTGCAATACAGAGCAGTAACGATATCTTGGACAACTGCAAGGTTTTGAGAAACAATTCTAATTGAATAAACTGGTTGTTTGGCCTGAGTTAAAGGGCAAGTCCACCCTCATAATTAGCTGGTATTTAAAAAAAGCAGAACAAAGCAGTATATTTGCAATAATTATATTAAGGGTGCATGTAGCTTTGAAATTTTTCTTTATGGAAAATAGAAAGTTCTGAATTTGTACAAGTAAAGAATAAAGAGCAAATGGGCAGGGACCTCACAAGATACATCACAGAGTTGCCAATTCGTGTTTGATAGATCGCAACTTCAAAAATTCTTAACTTTCTTATTTTTAATCAAATCCTGCTCAAACTTTCACTGACCTGTTTCTCTCATTTTTTCAGCATACATTACAAACCAACTTAATATCAGGGTCGACTTCCCCTTTAAAAGCCATATTTACTCGCAGTCTTTCATTCTAATTGAATTGAAAGCATTAGGCCATTGTGTGATAGCTTGTTCAATTGTTCTCCTGGTTTTTGTGACCTCCAATTACTCTCAATTAAACCATCATTCCGATTCACATCTTTTGTCTCGCCCAGTAAGAATATAAAAGAAGTACTCGAGAGGAAAAGAACAACCTCGGACGATGTTTAGCAAGAACCAATACTATTCTAAAAGAGTTCTTTTAGTTGAGTAAACAGTGATCTCCATGTTGGATTATCAAATCTCTCTTTAATTCTCTTCATCTCTCAAACTCTTTAAAACTTTCCTTCTTATATTATTTCAAGATGTTAATTGTTATCTCCTCCCATTCCTTCTTTCCATCTCTCTCTCTCTCTCTCTCTCTCTCTCTGTCTCTCTCTCTCTCTCTCTCTGTCTCTCTCTCTCTGTCTCTCTCTCTCTCTCTCTCTCTCTCTTTTTGTCCATCCCTCGCTCTTTCTGGTTTTAATTGTGCTTGTCCATTATACAAGTATAGCAGAAGCTTGCGATATGAGACCAATCAGGACTTCTCAAAACTTGTCTGAGGTTGACAATTCCTTGTCTCCATGAGCCAATTCCCAGTCACAGTTTGTATCTCTACTGGCCAATTAGCCAACTAATCGACTCTATTTACTGTGGCCAAGTTCACGAACACACCTTAGTTTACTTGGGATAATTGATAGCCTGAGCCAAATTCTGAGATGCTATGTAAAATATCTCGCTATTTGCATAAATTATTCACTGTGAATTAAGATAATCGTGATCGGGGCGAGTGTTTTTTTCTCCTGATCAGAGTCAGCAGTGTATTTTGAAAACTGGAGCCACTGAAGATGGACTTTCTAACTGTATCTTCATTTCATAACTCATTAAATATTGTATGTATTTTTCTTTTCAAGCACAGCAGTGGCTGAATGTATTTTTATTTCTCCACAGAACAGCACCCCAAAAGCAAAGAAAAAATTACCACACCTCAGTAGTAACTTCCCCCTGAATTAGTAATGAAGAGAGACAATTAAGAGAAGAAGGAGTGGCCTGTTTTTCTAGAGAGCAAACACATTATGTAAACAGAGCTAAGCTTTTCTTTGATTTAGTCCCGGTTTTAACACTCTCGTCCCAACTTGTGAACAAGGCTTATCACCTACTTGCAACAAACCAGGAAGTCAACAAGTGGGACTGTGCTTTGCTTTGCTTTTGAAACAAAGGGATACAAGGAGATGGATCAATATTGGTGGCGACAGTGATACACTTGTTTTTGGACAACCTTATGTTCTGCTTGACATTCCCGTCATGGTTTAGTTTGTTCCGGCATGGACCTACTAAGAAGGTCCATGGTTCCGGGGGTTCCGGGAAGGAGGGGACTGAAGCACTTGTTTTTGTCTCTTTTTCGTTCTTTGCTTATTTAGTACCATCTCTCTCTCACACATTCTTTTTCTCTTTCACATTCTTTTTTTCTTTCAACCTCAAAAGCCGCCTGCCTCACTTTCTTTTTGTTGACAAAGATAACCATTCTAAATTATCTCTTTCTCTCTCTCTCTCTCACTCTCTCTCGCTCTCTCTCTCTCTCTCTCTCTTTCTCTTTCTCTTTCTCTCTCTCTCTCTCTGTCTCTCTCTTCGTCTCTCTCTTCGTCTCTATCTCCCTTGCTCCCGCTGTTTTTATCCCTCTTTTATACTTTCTATTTTATACTTTCTATTTTCACTTTATTTCTCCAATACTCTTTCATCATTCCATTGTTCTGATGTATTGAATCTATTTTTGTTTTACTTGCATTTTATCAATCGGCATACAGCCTACTTGTGCTCTTAAACATGTTGGTTAAAATATACAGTTAACAACTTAATTATGCCAAGTTTTTTAATTTTTTAAGTATGTGAACAATAATTTTTTCCCATTTTATGTTTCTTGAGAATGTGACATATTAAAGCTTACATCTAAAAGTATTCAACGAGGGCCCTAAATCAACCAGTCCACTTTTCACTTTTTAGTTACAAAAAACACAAAAACATGAAATTTACAAGGGGTATGAATAATTTAGTTGTCAACTTTAAAGCTCCACTGCACAACTTATAGCTACTTTTTCTTATGTTAATTGAGAGCTGATTTGATGAGATAACCACCTGTAAGTGACCATGCAGGGAGGTCTAATCCCTCCTGGCCGAACTAGTGCAGATAGGCTTAAAGTTTTCTATGAAATGAATCAATATTTTGATAAATAAGGTTCTTGTTTTAGCACTTTGATTTTATTTGTGGTGCATGCTCTTATCCACCTGTACCATACAACAGGAGAGAAAGGAACTTTACCATGAATGAAAAAACCAAACCTTTTTTGTAACTTTCCTTGGTGTTTTGTAATCGATTTGTTTCCTGCAAGGGACAGCTTGATTGCGTATAAGCTTGTAAAAACATCTCCCTTTCATGCTACATATGATGGCGCAGCTTTTATTATGATGTCTAATGCTTTTCAATTGGAAATTTGTAACAGGTTTTAAATTTTCAAACAGAATTGGACACTAGAGGCATGCTGGAAATGACAAAGTGGAGAGGATAAAGTGATTTTTTTTTTCTTTTAGTTTTTGGGAGTATAATCTTGATAGTTTTCTTTCTCATAGACTATGGTTATAAGCTTGTAAAAACATCTCCCTTTCATGCTACATATGATGGCGCAGCTTTTATTATGATGTCTAATGTTTTTCAAATGGAAATTTGTAACAGATTTTAAATTTTCAAACAGAATTGGACACTAGAGGCGTGCTGGAAATGACAAAGTGGAGAGAAGAAAGTGGATTTTTTTTGTTCGTCTTTTAGTTTTTGGGAGTAATCTTGATAGTTTACTTTAGCATAGACTACAGTTATTGGCAAGAGAAAGTTTTTTCACTCTTTTTAAAGGTAAAGACCAGTTATGGTCATGCGATTGCATTGTGAAAGAAACGTTGTGGAATCGATCAGAAAAGGTTGATCATCTAGCATCTAGCATCTGCAAGATTCTGAAATCATCAAAATGATAATAAATTTGTCCCATTCTTTGTAAAGTTACAAGCACTATACACAGAAAGATGTATATGGGACTACCTATATCTCTCACAGACCATGAGAGAAACAAATTTACCAAATATATGAATTAGTAGGCGGTTTCCCTGCATATATTCTTTCACATGATTGGTAATGAGAGCTTCCATTTCATTTTTTGAAATTGGGGCGTTTCCAATACTGGTCTTTACCTTTAAGTGCTTTATCTTCATTTTTGTTCATCTGCTCCACTCACATCCTTTGTCTTTTCTCTCCCTCTCTGTCTATCTTTCTGTCCCTCTCTCTCTCTCTTTATCTTTCTCCCCCTCTCTCTCTCTCTCTCTCTCTACAGGGGCGGATCTAGCTTTTTGCTAAGGGGGGGGGGGTTTGACCAAAATAATGACGATGCGGAGCATCGTCAACGAGCCGCGAAGCGGCGAACCGATTTTTTGGGGGGTGTTTATTTGAACCCCGTAAATGATGTTTTCCTGGCATCTATTAACACAATGGAGACCATAAAAAGCAGTGCATGATAACGTCTTTTTAAATCAAGTAACAGTTTAATACACAGTTATATCCAGAGTTATCATGTGTTTGGTTAAGTTACCAGATGAGTTGAATATCTTCTCACAATATTTGCACTTGAAAGGGTTTCTCTCTACAGCGTGCGTTCTTTTTTCTTTCTTTTTTTCTTTTTTTTTTCCCTTTTTTTTTTTTGGGGCCGCCCAAGGGGGGGTTTAAACCCCCTAAACCCCCCCCCCCCCCCCGTAGATCCGCGCCTGCTCTATCTCTCTGTCTTTCTCTCTATCGTTCTCTTGCTCTTTATATCTTTCTTTTGCTTCCTTTCATGATTTGCTCTCTTCAGCGCTTGCTCTCCATCTGCCGACCTATCCTCATACTCTGTAAGATGGATATTCCCTTTTGATATTGTATTCTTGAAGGATAAATGCATAGTGCACATGCTCCACTCCCTGGGGAGTATTTCGACCAGGCACCTCGTTACAAGTGCACTATCCTTTCATCCATCCATCCATCAATCCATCAATTTAGAAACTGTGAAACCCTCACATGATTATTTTCGAATGTCAATGTTTAGAATTATTTGGTTAATTATCTTAATACCGGTATTGTCCATATCACTTGAGATTGATTTTACCACGTTTCAAATTAAATGTGACATACAAATTCCCCATCATTTTTAGACAAGACCCCTCCGTTCCTACCAACAATTTATGTAAATAACTTAGAAATATTATTTAATTAAAAAACTTTGCCCAGAAGTTCCATATTCACATGTAGGTAACGGACTGCACAGACAAGCAAGAACATAAGAAAATACAGAAATATAAAAAACGCAGAGAGTGAAAGGGGGAGGCCGGAGGAAGTAAGTCTGTACTAAAGTGTAGAGGAGGAGATCAAGAGCATAGAGGACTTGAATTCAATCAGAGTTTACTGACTCTAGGTCATGCATATATATAAAGCCAGGAAGCGATCGAAAGCAACACTACTTTTGTGATGAATCAACTTTTCAAAGTGTTTGCAGATAAAGTACAAAGGGTTTACATAGGAAACTCAAAATGTGTTGTGTAGGATTTCTTAATCGATATGTATACAGGTGCGTGCGAGTCACCCAAGTTTTTTTTTCATCAAATGAAAAAATAGACTTGGGGGTACGGCGGGCTTTACATTCCAAAACGCTCAAAATTGCTCCCCAAACATTTTCGTAAAGCGCTGTTGATTTCTTCATGCCGAAAACGTGTCCCACGGCATCGGCGACTATTGTAGCGAAAGCCGGAAAAAGTGTTTTGGAAAAACAAAGCTAAAAAGGATAGGACAATGCGTCGACCAATCAGAGGCATTGTTGGAAAGTGCCTTGAGGGGTTGGTGGCTGTGTTTGAAAGTAGATTGCTGATTGGTTAGTTCAGGTGAATTATTTAGCCGGAGGGGAAAGAAAGGTGTAACAAGGTCTTGAGAATGGAGTCAAATGCTAAAGCCAGGAAGTCTGCAGGATAAAGGTGTTTGGTCTATTGTCAGAGGGAAACTGTAAGAGTGTTAGGAGAGAACTAAAATGCTTTTTCCTCATACTGAGAGCTGTTTTACAGTCTCTTAGGTAGTAGTGCTCCAGGTAATGTTGATGTTGACCCCTCTGAAAAGAAGAGGACACGTACTGGGTGAAAATGCAAGAGATTGTGGATTTTTTTGTAATATCTCATTATTTAATTAGAACAGTTCAATGTGAAAAAGAATCAGATTGATATGTTTGTTTCATGGTCAATGTACCAAATATCAAATGACATATTGAGAATTATTTGAGATGATGATTTCACTTTGATGGTTCGGACAAGAGTGAGTTCAGAGTAAGACGATCCTGTTTTTACTCTTTCTCCCTCTCCTCTCCCTCTTCTTTTTTTTTCTTTTGTCTTTCCCATTTTCTCTCTTCTCGAACTTTCTATATTCTCTATCTCTCTCTCTCTCTCTCTCTTCTCTTCTCTCTCTTTATATATATCTTTCTTTCTCTCCTCTCTCTTTATCTCTCCATCTTTCTCTCCCTCTCTCTCTCTCTCTCTCTTCCTCTCTCTCTCCCTCTCTTTCATCCCTGATTATTAGACCCACCCCTCTCTCTAATATAACCCGAACAACAATCTCCCACTTTGTCCTTTCCTTAGCCTGATTGTTGGTGGTCATGCCCTAAGATTACACACGATTGCTATTTAATGTGGGCCATCAACCCGCCTGACATGTTTTCATGTAGTGGTATTCAATGTATTTTCCTTGGTGGCGCTGGTCGATTTCATCCAGATATGATTTTAATTAATCCCAAGGGCGGGGCGCGCAGGCAGGGTTCCCCTCTCATCACTCATTGCGCGACAAATTTAAGGGCATGGGTTGGAGCGGACCGCCTATGGTCTGAATGATGGTATCTTTCTTCATGACATTAGGTGAGTTCACATAAGATAATCCTTTCTTTACCTTATCGGAGTAGTTTTTTGGTCGAGCCTTCTTATGTCCAAGACAGAGGAGCAAAGTGCAGTCTTGCTCTAAATAGCTGAACCACTTCACTGAAAAACTGGAAAAGAGGGATAGAAAATGTATTGTAAGCCATTGTACATGATTGCACCAGAGAATTTTGTTGTTGTTTAATCAATAGAAAGCTAGAGTTGTTTCGAATGGAAAGTTATCTTTTACTTTGATGCAGATGTATGTTAGGTGAATACTGGTGAAAAGTTTCAAGAAATATGAAACCAGAATATTTACAAGGACTTCTCCAGAATATTGTGAACGAAGGAAATTGTCTCTGTGAGATAAACAGATTTTCAAACACATTTGAAATCTGTAGTCGAAATACTCAGTTTGGGAACCATCGTGCCACTTAGGACATGTCTTCCACACATTTTCTTATTCACTATAGGCCTGTCCTCATCAGACCGAAGTTGCAAAATAACCCGCTATATTCAGACTCAGGATATTGTCCCGAAGCTCGAAATTGCGTCTTCCCCGGACCGATACGCTCATCACAAACTAGATGAAGACGGGCGCAAATTAGCCCGCTGTTTCCCAAATAGCAGGCTTATTTGGAAACAAGACCAAGATTTCTTGAGATATTTTCTCGACCAAATAACCCGCTAATTGCAACTGCAGGCTGATGACAACATAAATTAGCTGGCTAATTTGAGATTGGGCTAGTTAAGATAGCAGGTTATTTTGCAACTTCGATCTGATGAAGAAGGGCCTTTTACCTCTCAGGTAACAAATAGGGCCTAATCTATGCAATATGTCCTGTAAGTGTGAGCGAGGGAGAAATGTTTGCCAACAAGTGAGATAAATGGAATGAGCTGCTTTGCTTTAGGCAGAGATGGCAACTCAAGTGGCCTAATTGATAAATGCTGGAATGAATTGTCAGCTAAAATGAGAGAAAAGAAAGTCATTCTTAGCCCTAATTGCTCCTTCAATCTTCATCTCAAATAGAAAACATTTGTGGAGATGTTGATTTGAGTGAGTTAAATGAAGTTGCCTTTAAGTAAAGCTTGTTTACTGATTGCAACCAACGAGATAGGTTTTAGGTAAAATAAAACTTGCTTTTGTCTGGTAAACAATTGCCATTTCAAAGAGCCCATTGTTGATTGTTTTAATGTCTGTAGATGATCTTAGTTTAAACTGGACTAATTGGACTGTCAACTAATTAACAAAACTTATTCAAAATTGCTTTTGATGATTAACTTACTCTGTTCACATTGATGTATATTTCATATGTATTGTAATTTGTAGGTTTATTTGTAATTTTTTGTTTTGTTAAATATATGTAATTGTTTATCTTTGTATTTTGTTTTTATAGCGCTTAAAATAGGTGGTAAGCGCTTTATTAGCTTGTGATGAAGAGAATAATAGCCATAGTGAGGAATATGGTCAGAAGTTATTAGGGAGGGAGAACATTTGAGAGAGAGATCAGAAAGATATCAGGCAAGACAGGAGATAAGGGGGACCATGGACCTGTCCATGGGGGGGGGGCATATAATGGAAAAGAGGATTGCTTGGAAAGGGGAAGAAAAGAAAGAAAATACTATAATAAGTCATTAGGAAGCCTGTAGAGCTCATGAAATAAAAGAGAACGTAAATTTAAGGACCTACTGGGATTTTATTCTGAATATAATAAAGATTAAATAGCGCTTGTATGGGTTACAAGATGTGGGTTAAGAAATACCAGAGTGATAGCATTCCATCTGTAATAGAGTTAGAATTTCATGGGGATTGAACGCTTTCAGATGGTTTGGGAATTGTGTAAGATGATGAATAGTTGAAAGGTTGCAAGATCCACGGGCTGGAAAATCTATTCTCTAGGTACCCTCCAATTCATCCACAAAGCATGATTAGTTTTTACAAGGATTTATAAAGCAAAGACAGATCTCTATAGGGATGAAATCAGCGCACATTGGGAATTCATTTTTTAAAGGGATTGGGTATCTTTGTCTCAGATTCTAAACAAAATCCTGGATTTAGCTCATGCTGCAATCATAATTATAAACCTTTAGGTCAGTCAGGAATCCCATGACGTTTACAAGTCAATCGCCCGTCTGATTATTAAGATATTTATGAATGGAATTTCAAATTTCAAAAACCGTTTTCCCAACATTTTTTTAAAACAGAACAGTCTATCGGGGAAAATGAGTATAGTAAAACCAGTCACTCAAAGATTTTTACTTTTTTTGAGGCACTTCATGATCATTTTGAAGCGCAATTTGTTACGGGCTTCAATATTACACCATATCACGGACACTGATAATGTGAGGGCAATGCATCTCAGATTTAACATTGTTAAACCATGCATTTAAAATTTAATATGGAACTTGATCTGAGTTTGTCTTTTTACATCAATTATCATATAATGATTTCAAGGTAGTGCATCGAGCCAGATTCTCATTTAGAATCCAGTCTCGGACTGTCTCTCCTCTATTGCGCTCTGATTTGGGTCATTAATTTCCAATTACCGATTGTTTCCTCGCCCTCTCCGCGGCTATTTTCTGCCCAATTTCAACTTTGAAGGAAGATCAAGGAGCATGCAGACCTCCATTCTTTATGACCCGATAAATTTAAAGTTGGTCTCTTGAGGTTGTGGGAAGATGAAGGTTGGAGAAGTATGAGAAGATTCCAATTACCAGATAAAACAATAGATTGGTTGTAAATTTACAAATGAATGATAACAGACACAAAAGAAAATGCAAACAAAACCTGTTCATGTAGGACCATTGTAGTTCTAAACTTTAAGTTTGCAGAACCTCAAAGATATTAACAAGATACGCTAAACACAACAGGGTTCAAGCTGTACCGAAATGAGTATTCAAAGTTTTAACTACCCAGTACTAACTTGTCAAGCTCAAGCTCAAGCTTACCTTAACTTCAATGCAGGGACAACTCACCTAAAAATTAGAATGAGGAAACATCAACGCTTTTTAATATGTTTTTCCAGCAGGGTAAATAATGGCAGTCCCAAAAAATTATGATTTTTCAAAATGTTTTTTGGGGCTGTGTAAATGGGTCTATGGACTACTCTCTTCTCCATGAACAGGAGGAATACTTTTTTTAATTCCATTCATTTAGTCTCATATCTTGATTTTACACCAAAACTGAGACTGGTATTTCTACATCATTAATCCATTAGGATGGTTCATGTCGTTGGTTCACAATTTTTTTTTTTTAACATGTCTTGTCTATAATTTTGAAAGATATGTCACAATTTATGGAAGAGCAATCTTGTTCATTTCATTGTTTGATACCATGGTTACCATGGTGGATGGTAATTTGGACAAAAAAAACATGGTTACCATGGTTCTTTTTTTATAAGGGGCAGCCAGGGTGCCAAGCTAGGAATACAAGTGTGTGTTTTTTTTTGTTTTTTTTCTTCTTGGGGAGGGGATCTTCTTTCTTTCTAGATGCAAGCTTTCTTTGCCTGGGATAATAGATCACCAATTATGGCGGGAAAATTGATAAGCTATCATTGACAGACATGCACCTTACTCTAATTGCAGGTTAATCCTGGCAACAAGATGATGTTAATCACTTCAGTAGCTCCATAAGAACGTTTAATTGATATCCATAAAAACAACTTCCCTTGCTTCAGCATGTTTGTCTCACGATATGCTGATAGCTTCTTCTTCTTTTTTTCATCAACATCTTATAGAAAATGTGATGTTGCTGCTGAAGTGATGTTGTCCTTAGTTAAGTTTTATGCAGGATTAACTAAAGTTATATTTTAACTCACTGACTACTGAATTCATTCTTTCCCATAGGTTTAATACAGTAGCCACCCGGTTCAGGTAAAGAAAGGGTTAATGTTGGAAACTTAATTGTTGATGGTGAGATGCTTGATCATCCTAGCAACGGAGGATAATTAACTCCAGTAGCTGTGGTCTCTTTATCTTGTTTGCATCAAAGCAGATGCCTCTTGTACCTCTGTCTTGTCTTGGTTTTCCATCTGTATTCAATTTACAGTGTTTACTACCCTTGTTTTAAACTCTTCAGGTAAATGTAATTTTATACCAAAAGGCATTAAATCCTTAAGAACAGCTTTTATGTTGTTCCTTTAAGGGGACCAATCCCCAAGATACACTTAACTACTAAATTATCCTTACCAAGTTTTTGTAATTTTCTAATTTTGTTAAAAATGTATTTGTCCCTAATTGTCTTTCTTGAGAATGTGACATATTATAGCTCACATCTGAAAGTAATCAACAAAGGTCCTAACTCGACCAGTCCACCTTTCATTCTTGAGTTTCAAAAATCACAAAAATCATAGAATTTAAAGGGGTATGAGGAATAATTAAGTTGTTTACCTGTATATTGTCTGTGTTTAGTGGGTTCGTTATACAGGTTATATACTGTAGTAAAAAAATCAGTGTGAATCAATGTGACTTCAGTGTAGAGACATTGCACATTTAAAGGGGAATTCCACCCTGATGTTTCAAATGACCTGGTTCATCTGTTGAATGTGTATATTGATATCTGCTTTGTATAAACCTATGACCTTTGACTGTATATTTGAGGGATGATTGAACACAAATTCATTTCGATGTGAAACCAATCATTGCTCAATTGAATCCTACTTAACTTCAAATCACATATGCGGTGTTTTTTCAGTATATTCAACTTCTTTTGACATAGAATTGTCAGACTGCTCAGTTCAATCTCCAATCCTTTCCATTTTCTTCTTACAAAAATGACTTGGGCTTTTCGCTTTCAGCGTTTCCATCAACAGACTTTTTGAGATTTGAAGATGAAAGAATCGAAGACAAGAAAAATCAGCATTTCTTTAAGCGGACCTTAAGATTTTAAGATGAAAGAATCAAAGACATGAATATCAGCATTTCTTTAAGCGGACCTGTTGAGATTTAAAGATGAAAGAATTTAAAAGACAAGAAAAGCACATGTAATCCTTACCAAGTCGATTTAGCTTAGCACCGCATCAAAGGGCGCAATGTATATTGATAATCTTTACTAGTTAGTATCTCTATGCTAGCGCTATTATCATGAGATAAAAAATACAGAGAGGATAACACTAGAGATAACGTGATTACAAGATGGTAGCATTTATGGGGGTTTGCTTTGAAGATCTGTTCTTAGCCGCAAAGAGATAGAGAGAGAGAGAGACGGGGAGGATGGGAGAGAGAGAGAGAGAGAGAGATCAAAGAGCTTTCATATCTGATTTAGGTTGTAATCTTGTATTCTTTCTCTCTATCCACCCTATCTCTTTTTTTAAAGCGTGCTTTACATTAGCTGTGATAGAGGGAGAACGAAGAGAAAAAAACTATCATTTTAAGCTCTTTATGGTAATCCAGCCTTGGAACTGCAAAGTTTCAGAAAAATCACAGAAGTTGCTTTTACACTGTAAGTAAAAATCATTGATTTTTATCACATTCCAGTGTTTCCTTGCTAAGCAATTAACCGCCGACCACAGGAGGAAAATCAAAGATACAGTCAAACCTGTCTATAGCGACCACCCAAGGGAAACACAAAAAGTGGCCTTTGTAGACAGGTTCCTCTAGTACATGATTCAATGAGAAACCATTTTCAAGGGGAAACAACAAATGTGGTCTTTGTAGACAGGTGGTCACTAAAGCAGGTTTGAATGTATATGCTTAAAGTGTAAATGCAGCTTCTGACTGGGGTGTGACTGCTGTATGGTAGATGTAAGATGGATGGAATGGATGATGAAGACCAGAAGATGTCAACCATCTTAAAATGTCAAGAGGGTAATGGTTGGCATCTTGTTTCACATCATAGGAGATAAGTACAATGATAACCTTTTCATACCCTTAAAGGTACAATGTCCCATTTGCAGGCCAAAAAAATGAAAAGGCTAAAATTCCAGTGGCATTTTAAACATAATACCAATTTAGGATTTCCCTCAAAACAAAAGGGCTTGAAAAGGTCTTTTCGTGGGAAAATAGTTGTCAAATCGACATAACGTATAAATTTCACAGATAGGACATTCGTGACATATTCATAATTCCTGTAAAGTTCTACAGAATTTGATGTTGGCTGCAAAAGGGAAACACTACCCTTAAAGGCGCAATTAATGGCTCAGTGGTAGAGCAGTGGTCTTGTGCAAAACATACAAACACATCCAGATCCAACTTCTCAATGTTTGTGATGAGCACAGGGGTTATTACAAATTTACATAGATGTAAATGCATGGCAGCATATAAATTACTTAACCAGAGGAACGATGTTACTTTCTTCGGAAGAAAGTGTGATTATATTGAAATACATGTACCAGTATAGAAAACAAGTTTTGAATTACGAGGCTGTGACATGGTTGAATTTGCTTTTCCATTGTTATTAGACAAGGATATACAAAATAGCTTTTATCAGTCTGATTTTTTCTCAATTTTTTTTTTTTTTTTTTTCAATTCAAGATTTTTTTCTGCATTTCTGGAAGCAAAATATTTATCCTGGGATTTGTCCTTCAATTTGTGGATACCATGCAAGTAAAATCACATCATGAAGATAAATGCATGGCTAGCATATTTCTATTGGTGCTTGCAAGGGACAGAGCAAGCTGTTTGTTGTCTTTCATAGTCCTTGAATGGAAAAAATAGAAAAACAGAGCTTTATTGGTCTTGGTAGGGAGGAGAAATTGTTTTGAAATCATCTAGCACCACCCATAGAGCATTCCTTCTACCGTATATCATGACTTCGTTTATTGGTGCTGCCTTCCAATCTGTTAACAGTTGTTTTAATGCACGACATTAACTAGCTAAATAGGCTGGAATAAACGACAGTTTCAGTTTCGATCATGAGGTTAGAGAGATCCATCTATCAAGGTGTCTTTGTGTTATCCAGTGAATGGATGGGAGAAAGGAGGAGGCAGCGAATCTTCTTAGCTCAAGCATGGCTCAAGCAACACTCGCTTAACATTATACTTAAATGAAAGTTCCCTGAAAAATTATTGAAAAAATATCTACCTTCTGGTAAAATAATTCGCATATATATTTTTGTCTAATATTTGCATGAACATAATTCATGTTTACCTGTGAACATGAGAGGGTCAAGCCTCCAGTTGGAAGGATGGTTAGTCTTCTACTAGCCTTTTGACAAGGCCTCGTGACTCTAGCTAAGCGGCCGAGATGAGTCTAGATACCGGGAGTGAACGCGCGACCGAGTGACGAATGTCACGAGGCCTTTTGGAAAGTGGGTTTCACTGCTCCGCATGAATTATTCATAGATACATATTAGCATGCCAATACGCCTACTTTGGATTTATTGACCAATCAGAACGGCGATCTCCCAGTTGGCTTCGTTCGTGATTCGTTCCATGTAGAGGTCAGTGGTCTTAGCACGTACGTAGTAGTTCATAGCATGTAGGTCCATGTTCGCACTACGTAGAGTTTATTGTGTGTGTGTGTGATGGATACTATATGCTGACGTCTTGCGAGGATACGTTCGCTGATTTGACGCTACCATTTCGGTAGAGAATTCCAGTCGGAAACAACGGTTAACATAAGAAATCCAAATCAGATTGATAAAGGCCACTAGGAAGGGCTTCTCGCTCTCTCGTTCACTTGGGTTTTCGCGATTAGTCTCGTTTTAGTCGCTCGGCGTCTATCAGACAAGTGGCCTTGTTTAAAGGCTAGTCTTCTTCCAAAGCACATTCCAGGTGCATTAACAAAAGATCATCAATGTTTGGTATATCATCTGAAAATATGGTCTACTTTCTCTGTGGAGGCTCATTTGCATTGCAGCAAAACCAATTTTTCAAAAAATATCAGATGTTGAACAACCATTTGCACTACTGGAACACCCAGAAAAGAAAAGGTTGGTGTTTGATAATTCTGTTTGGGGTGAGTTGTGCACATGTTTTGTGAGCAAGCATTTACACTGTAAATCCTAATCGAATTTTGGCCAGCATTAAAAAAAAAATTCACTCCAGATGTGGGTTTTTCAACAAACAAAAAAAATCACCTGGTAGAGTTTCAGCTAGCATTTAAAAAAACTACACTTGACATATTGTGCTTTTTAAGATTTGGGTATTTTGTCTTGTTTATGGGTAGTTGCCTAGCAACTTTGACTAAACTCTGGAGTAAATGGAGAAAAAACAATGTTTTTGCTTGCAGTGCAAATGCCCATTGTGAAAGCAGCTAGGTTCAAGGCAAAGAAGAATGATTTGTGTCTTTTACAAGGTTATGATATGAATATTTAGAAAAAGATCATTGGTAGTGATTTGCCCATTATTTCACTTGAAGCAAGGTATTTTTGTGCTGTTCATCATCATAAACTCTGCAGCTTTTGTGCTCTGAAAATAAACCTCTTCAAGGATGTGATGTTGTTTGTGAATCCCTCCACCTCTGTGTCCATCTCGCTCTTTTTATCTGATATCAGAATTCTTCTTTTTTGTTATATCTATCTCCTTTTTCTTCTTTATTATATATCATCTATATTGACCAGTTTATTTCTTTGTACCACAACCCCTCCTGTCAGTGTCTCCACCTGTCTTGTCATCTCCACGAAGAAGAAAAAATCCCTTTGCTATTCTTTGGTCTATAAAATATAAATAAAATATGTACATAGTTGCAATTGATATCTGTCACAATTTTTTATATGACAGGGGGTCTTTGTTTGTGTTAGTTTTTATCTGTCTCCATATTCTCGATCCTCTGTCTTGTGTTATTCTCTTGTATATGCTCCACCAATGCAACGGTTGTCATTTCTTCTTCCTTCGTACTCTCCTGTTAGTTCATCTTTCTATCTCACTCCCTCATCCTCTCTCATCCTCTCACATCCTCTCTCATCCTCTCTCATCCTCTCTCATTCTCCCTCTTCCTCTCTCATCATGGCTATCCTCACTGAGTAGAACCAGACCCCATGGTTGAGAAGGGCACGCCCTTGGAAGACTTTGTTAAAATCTGCCATCTCCCCATAAATAACTGTAACCAAGGTATTCAAAGCCATTATTCATCTACATCTTCAGCATCAGTATGTAAAGACATGTTCACACATAACATTTAGAACTTGTTTATTTGTTTCTTTTTCTTTTAATTTTTGAAGTAGGAAATTCATCTCACAGTGGAAGACATTACACCCCAGACTATCTAGGAAAGCTTTATGAAATAACGATTTTCTTCTCAAATTGCTTGATCAATATTATTCAAATTCAAATGATTTTTATTTCTCATGCAAAACATAATACAAGAATAATTATATCACACACGAAAAAACAAAAAACAAATATTATAGTGATTTCCTTGGGAGTAACAGTATTTTCTATATTTCTGGATTTCTTTATTATTTTCCCAGCCAGTTTGGCCCTTGTTAATGAAACGGCCATTGCAGCAATCGGGCGATGGAAGAACTTAATTTAATTTAGTTTTTAATTTAATCAAGGAACTTTATATAACTATCTTGATCTAAGGAGACACAAACGAATGAAGCCAGTTTAAGTTTAAAATATTGTAATGTGAACATGTTTAGTATGCTATGTGTGGTCCTATCCACTCTCTGCACATTAATACTCTTAAACTCATAGCAACTTTGGAAATCAGCCTTGAATGATGGGCCTTGTGCCATGTCATATATTCCTAAATGCCTTAATTTAAAGAGAAACCTGAGTTCTGGGACAGGTGAAAATAAGGTTTTGTGAGCTCTCTCTATTTTGCATGTATGATTGTATGTTTTTATATGGAAAATAAAACTACACCAAACCAAGACAGTTTTTGATGAGACCACAATTGCATCTGTAAAGGTACACATGCATTTAAAGGTAAAGACCAGTATTGGCAACGCCCCAATTTCAAAAAATGAAATGGAAGCTCTCATTACCAATCATGTGAAAGAATATGTTTTGACTAATACATGATGATAAAAAAATTGCCGGGAAACCGCCTACTAATTCATATATTTGGTAAATTTATTTCTCTCATGGTCTGGTGAGAGAGATAGGGTAGTCCCATATACATCTTTCTGTGTATAGTGCTTGTAACTTTACGAAGAATGAGCCAAATTTCTTATCATTTTGATGATTCCAGAACCTTGCAGATGCTAGATGCTAGATGATCGACCTTTTCTGATCGATTCCACAACGTTTCTTTCACAATGCAATCGCATGACCATTACTGGTCTTTACCTTTAACAGTGATTAATATACTCACAATCTCACTCCTCTTATACATATTTGTTAGCCAACAAGTTGGATAATTCCACATTCACAAACAAACAGGAAGGCCCAAATTGTCTTTTGGTATATCATTTTATTGATCAGTTAAAGTTAAAAAAAGAAGGGAACAGAAAATAATCACATTATCAAACTGACAGCAGCAAGTACAAAGAAAACACAACATTTATTTCAAAAATATGTAGGGTAAGACCGATTAAATGGTCCATGGAGTGGGAAATAACAAGTGACAATTCAAAAAATAAAAAATAAATAAATGGGTGTATATTATTTCAAGATAGGTGCAATGCTCATAGGGTCCTACCTCCTTGACAGTGTACAATGGATCTGTGGAAAGTTTGGAGCAACAAACGTACCGTAGATCCCTCTTTCCATAATTATAACTGAACAACTTTAGATAACTTTCTACAGTAGATGTGGACTTGGTGAAGAACAAACCATTTGTGAGACTGTCAAAGTGGTCAATCTACCCTCTGCAGTTTCATTGTGGTTGATACTTGATAGAACTTGATAGCATGGTAATACCATGAATTATATATTCCCGTTGAATTATGTCTTGTGCATATGTGACTGTTGAGACAGGTGTGAGGATCGATGGCTCAGTGGTAGAGCATTGGTCTCGTAACCGAGAGGTCCCAGGTTTGAAACCAATTCGATGTGCTTGTGCCCTTTAGTGATATCAAGTTCCTGGAGAGGACTTAATGCCGTTGGGCCCCTGGTTGCTTACTTTGCAAGCATACACATGCTTTCTTAGCAGTTGGGTAAAACAAACAGACCAACCAACAAACAAACCAATACAATATCTTTTAATTTTCATCAAGGACGGTTGTTACAGGTGATGTGGAAATAGAAGATCCCATTCTTTCAACCAACGTAAACTTTAAGGACATCATTGGAAACCTCATTGAATATGAAGCTGGAAAAATCCTTTGTTTGTATGATATTGTATGATATAAAATTCATTATCACTAAGATCATTTGTAAAAATTAATATTCTGAAGAAGAAAAATTGTTCAGAACTTATTCCCCTCTACCATAACAAGATACTCGCATGTATGAAATGTTTCAGATTTGCAAAAGTAATCACATATGACACAACCCTCTATTTTCTGAAAATCATAAAAGTTTTCAAATTTCAAAAGTTTCTTACTGCATGCCAGTGCCCCCTAAACCCCTGCAACTCCCTATTTATTACTGAGCTGAGTTGAAAGTGACCTCCACTGGACATACCAGTGTCCAGCAAGATGACCTATAGATGTTGACTGGTCAAGCATTGATGTGACCTTTGGGGATTGGTAGTTTAACCTTCTTCTGTCACTAGTATACATTTGTGTTGAAAGATTGATTCTTAGAGGACACCACTTAATGGTCTTTGTTTCAAAGGAGGGCTTTAAAGAAAGGAAGGAAAAGAATGTGAAGGAGGGCCAGGAAGAAGGGAGGGGGATGGAGGAGGAGGATGGGGTGGTTGTAAGAAATAACAGATGTTAGGGGAAGGGGAGGAAGGTAATGACGATAGATTTATTATACTAGTTATGTAGCAGTGATATCATGTAGATTATTTCTTTTATATCATCCCTAGTTTGTGTTTGTGAGTTGTGTGTCAGTGAAAGGGGGGGCTGTCTTTTTTTTTACATTCCTGGAGCTTTCTAAAGCTTTTAGCTTGTGTGGGTTTTTCCCCCTCTCACTCTTTCTTGACAGTTTTTTATATTCCTGTTCAAGCTGATACCATCAACAATACCACAAATTGCTTGCTTCTCAATTTTTCTCTATATCAAATTCATTTTACTTTTAATCTTACACCTGTATCTCCCTCTATCACATTTTCTCTTTTCACCTTTTGAGAAATTCACTTGCACTTGCACTCATCATCATGATCATATCTTTGGTGTCACCTCCAAACTCATTTCCTGTGGCTGTGCAAACATCATTATTCCATGCTGAAAGAAATACAATCTGAAACTCTCCTGCATTTCACAAGTCTGGTTCCCTTTTCACACCTGCTCTGGGGGTGTTTCACAAAGACTAAGATCGACTTTAAGTTGGACTTAACTATGGCAGGACGCTCATGCCACTGTTTGCTCCTACCATGGACCTACTATGCTCTCACCATTGGTCTATCAATTAAGATCTTTAGATATTATTTTTTCCTTTAATAATGAACTATCAAAAAAGGTAAATTCTGTAGATTTGCGACCACGATTTGTACATCCCTTGAAAAACCAATGCCAGGATAGTAGCATGAACAGCCTGCCATAGTTAAGTCCAATTTAAAGTTGATCTTAGTCTTTGTGAAACACTCCCCTGGCCTATCATTTACACTGTTTATTAGCAATTCAGTAGATGATTATTTGAAATCGTTCACAAATGATTACTGCCAATGAAAGCTCCATATTTTGAAATATTCATTAATTACAATTCATAAACATAATGAAATATGCCTGAAGAGTTGCAAATGAAGGGAATTGACAACTTCGTGCCATTTATCATGATTCAGTATGTCTTGTCATGGTCCCCATACCTCCCCTGGGTATGGAGTGGCACTTTCCTACATGTATCCACTACTCCTCTAACATCCAACTGATACTACTGCAGTGGAACCTGCCTATAAAGACCACCCAAGGGAGACAAGAAAAGTGGTTATTTTGTTTAGGTTCCTTTTATAGTACATGTTTAAATGAGAAACCATTTTCAAGGAAAACTAAAAGGGGGTCTTTCTAAACAGGCGGTCACTAAAGCAGGTTTGACTGTACTACATCTCAATATGAAATAATATTGATAATCGGTGTGGCTAAATGGAAACAACTCTGATGTGAACACTGCAGGATTTTGAGCTGATTATCTGTCCGATGTGAACGGGTCAGTAATGTTATTACTGTCTCTTTGGATAAGATCTCAAGTGTGATCGAGTTCATGTCCTTAGAAATGAATCAGTCCTCTACATAAAAATCATATTCAAGAATCTTGATTGAATGCTATACTCTCGAGAAAATATATGCACTGAGTGATGACAAAACATTGATTGTAATGCTAGATAAACTGACAAGATTTCTATTACAATGATTTTATTCTAGAGATATGGGGCGGAGTGGTAATGCATGTACTTTCTCATTTTATGTCCATCATTCAAACTTGCATCAGTCTCCCAAAGATGCCAACCAGTATGATGTTATCGTGTTTAGTACAATAAACAGAGTGAAATACGATATCGCCTCTTGAAAATATGACTTCTCATCTTGAAAATACGACTTCTCATCTTTCAACAACAACCAAACCAAAAAGATTTGTTTAAAACATATAAACCGCGGAATCGCATAGAAACATGTACAAGTAAAACCTGCAACCCCAACAAAACTTTTTTATACAATTTTCTCAATAAATGTTAATGAAAGAGCAAACGTCTTACTTGCTGTTCTTACACTTTTCTGACATTTTACTGCAGTGGTAGTGTCTGATTTTTTAGGATATTTACTTTTTCGTGTGCCGAGAGGTTTGCATATCTGTGATATCTTGTGATTTTTCTGCTATCCTCCAGAATCAAATCAGATGAAGGTTGATTTCTTGTATAACTATTTTGAGTGTTCTCACCCATCTTTCATGACAGCAGTCCCCTCCAAAATATGATGCATGCCCAGCTATCATTCTTTCAACCATAGAACATAGAAGGTCATGCTTTTTGAAGAGATAGCATACAGCAGCTGTCAAGTTCATGTAATTCGCTGTCACACCACCAGTGCCCCTAATAAATTATCCTGGACAGTGATGCATCTTATTTTTGTTTGGGGGGGAGGAGGGGCATGCACTTGTCATACTTGTTGAATGAAATGCAAGACCATACATACTTGATGAATGAAATGCAAGACCATTGCATGTGGGGATGGTGATGGAAAAAGTTGTATAATTTTCTTTTCACATGGCCTTCATCTGCCTCCTTCTTTCTCTTTTCTGTTAATGTTTATCTTCATTTTTTGTGTCATTTGACCCCCCCCCCCTTTCCTTTGGCCCCCACCCTCTAAATATATTATAATGATTCTGACTGAGCCTGTAGAAATTACCCAATGTTGAAGAAATTCTGCATAGTTTCTTTTCACTTTTCTCAAATCAACACTTTGAGAGAATTTAACTCCTTGAAAGAGCTGTACATTTTCCTGATCAGGAGGGATCTCTGTCTTAATTTTTGTCTCAGATATGTATCTCTCTCTCTCTGTGTCTCTGTCTCCATCTTTCTCATTCTTTATCTCTCTCTCTTTCTGTTTGTCTCTGTCTCTCTTCATCCCAGACTGTATCTTCTGTCTGCCTGTGTCTATTATTTGTTTTCCTTTCTCTTTGTCCGATTTTCAAATTTCAGCACACTAAATTTCAAATCCCCCCTAAGAAATCCGGGATCCGCGCCTGGCAGTGGACCTCACACTTCAAAGAAGATACATTTGTAAAAAGTCTGTTCATCTCTGCTCTCTCCTTCTTTTTCTTTCTCTTTATCTATCTATCTCTCTCTCTCTCTCTCTCCCTCTCTTGTCTCTCCCCCTCTCATTTGACCCCATCCTTATTAGAAGAGCAGTAATGAAGATGATACATAAACTTCCTATGAAAACATCATTAAAAGTGAAACCCCCTCGCCCCTGCTGCGTTCTCCAAACAAATATCAACTGACTTTAGTGTGATGGTTGTAGCATGCATGGGGTTAGGGTGAATGGCCTTTATTGTTTGAAAATCCCTCTCATCTCAATATTGTGCATGATTCATGATGATAGAGTCTTCCCGGCCCAGTACATCATCTCATTCTCTCACACTGCATTCAGCCTACTAGGATCTATCATAATGATATAGGAGAATTACTAGCAATATCATAAAAAAATACTTTTTCTTTCTAGTCTGAAGGTCATCAAATAAAGAAAACAATGGGCCTGTTCTCATCAGACCGAAGTTGCAAAATAACCCACTATTTTAAATATTTTGTAACTTCAGTCTGATGAAGACAGGCCTACTGTGTAATGAAATGTTGTATAGCAATTTTAGCAGAATGCTTGTTTGGGCGTTGTTCTGAATGAAAACTCAATAAAGAATCAGGGTCCTGCGCTAGTCTGAACGCCATATCATTTGAAATTTGTATGAATGGGAGGGGCTTATTGTGAGTGCGCACTGATGATTGGCCAGATGTCATGTCACCTGACCTCTTCAAAATAGTTTCTTACACTCCTGTTGCTTTACGATGATTCTTTATAAATACAACGTTTCTTTACACCAGTTTTGTCATCATTAAAGGTAAAGACCAGTATTGGTAACGCCCCAATGTCAAAAAATGAAATGGAAGCTCTCATTACCAATCATGTGAAAGAATATGTTTTGACTAATACATGAAGATAAAAAATTTGCCGGGAAACCGCCTACTAATTCATATAATTGGTAAATTTGTTTCTCTCGTGGTCGTGTGACAGATATAGGGTAGTCCCATATACATCTTTCTGTGTATAGTGCTTGTAACTTTACGAAGAATGGGCCAAATTTCTTATCATTTTGATGATTCCAGAACCTTGCAGATGCTAGATGCTAGATGATCAACCTTTTCTGATCGATTCCACAACGTTTCTTTCACAATGCAATCGCATGACCATTACTGGTCTTTATCATTAACATGTCAATATGGGTCACCCTTCATGCTGATATTGAATAGAATGGTTTACTAACGTATTCAAATTTCATGCATACATTTCAAACAGACGTTGTTCTTGACAACCTGAAAGCTTGCCGAAGCCTTGCCCAGCATAGCAACAAGTAATGTGTGAAGACCAGGCCTGATTCAGACTAGATTCCAAGTATAGCAGTCCATTCATTAATAACAGGTTAATGAATTACTTGTCACTAGGTCCCCAGGAGAGAAACATACATAAATTTGAATATGTATAACCACTGAGATGGAAGATACAGAGTCCTTCATTAAATTAATGAATTAGGATCTATTTTCAATCTTTGAGATAATTTTTATCTCAAAGATTGAAAATAGATCCTAACCCTAATTTCTGAAAAATAGATTTTCCTCTTTTTTGTTGTTGATTACACTGATTGCTACTTTAACAGACATTGAACAAAATATCTTCTTCGTATAAGACATGGAAAGGTATAGTCGTTAACTAATTGAAAACATCTTCTGTTGAATAAAATTCAGCCTTGATGAGTCTTTCCTGTACAGCGTGCATTGCACAGTTGCACATAAACAACTTGAGAATTAACAAAGGATGGAAAGGCAAATGAAATCAAACAAGCCATTGTTCAGCTAGCTCTGTCTGAGAAGTTATCTCCCCTTTTGCATCTTAGATTAAAAAATTCCATTAATTGTTCAATTTGATACCTGCAGAGCACACCAGAGAATTAAATACTATAAAATTCGGTAGTTGTACACTCTCGTAATTGAATGATGCTCTCGAAAGCTTTTGATCACGTTCCATGGGATCACAGGTGCACACTTCACTATAGGAATTACTGTCGCCATTTGAAATCATTACAGTTTCTAGCTCCCCTTCCGTTTCTTTCTTCTCCTCCTCCGATTGAGTGATTTCATTGAAGATTTTTCTGAATAATAAGTGCTCCATGCCAACTGTTATGTAAGGGGGCCAATTGAAAGATAGTTCCAATTCAAAATTAAAAGGGAGCCCTTCTATAACTTGAGTAATTATTGGTATAATTTAAAGGTAAATAGCTCTCGGATCCCAATTATTGTCAAGCCATGCTATAATGATTTAGTTGTTATGAAGCAAGCAGTTTGGACTTTTGGTCACCGAAGTAAACGGAGGGACCCATCCCAGAAAAATCATTCACTCTAGAAGAAAGTTTACTGATATTAAGATATAGACTTTTGAAAATAAAATACTGCCCTGTAGAATTAAGAGTAAGAAGTATTAAAGGGCTTTGACTTTGAGAGAGTATATGATGTGTCTGTATTAGATTAGAATCTGCACATTTTAAGTGAAAACAAAAGTCAAAAGGACACTTGCAACAAGTTAAAACACATGCCTAAAATAAACAAAATAATGACTTTTAGTGCAACAAGGTCATTAAATCAGGTTTGTGTACATTCGTATCTGTTTACTAACTACTCAGTAAATTACAGATTTGTATTTGATTCATTTTAAGAATATAGAGATAATTAATTGTATTTTGTTTAAATGATTTTTGTGAACATTGATTTTAAGACCCCCCCCCCCCCCAGGAGGCCTCCTACATAGAAGCTGAAACCACTACACCTCACTTATGAGATTAGATTCAATTCTACTCTCTCTTCTTTCATCAGTTCTTGTGTATTTTTACAATTGAGTAGATACATTGTCAATAACAACAGGTAAATCTTCAAAATGCTACCCTAATAGCTCTCACTCTCTCTCTCTCTCTCTCTGCCCCCTTTCTTTTTCTCTCCTTTGCTCACTCTCTTTCTCTCTCTCTCTCTCTCTCTCTTCTTTCTTTTCTCTCACTTGGTCGCTTGCACTCCCCCCTCTATTTCTTTCCCCTCTATTTCTTTCCCCTTTTGCTCAATCAATCCTCCCTCCTTCGCTCTATCAATCTTCATGTACATAGTGTTCTTTTTAGTGAATATCTCACGATTGTATGTGTAAATTAATGTCTTAAAGGTACTATGTCCCATTTGCAGGCCCAAAAAATGAAAAAGTTAAATGCCAACTGCATTTGAACGATAATACTAATCTAGAACTTCCCTAAAAAAAGGTGGGGCTTGAAAATGTCTTCAAGTGGGAAAATAACGACTATTAGTTGTCAAATCGACTTTAGGGCTATAGAGCCCAAAAGTAATAGTCTTGATTTTCAGACAATTGTACCGAATGGTCATACGTTTTATGCTGCGCAAAGATTCAATCTGTTTAATCTTGGCCATCACAAGAAGTGGATTATTGTAGACAAATGCTCATGTACCCTTTACAACTCTTTTCATGAATGTTATTACCAAAGAAGAAAAAAAAGCCAGTCAGTCACTCAATAGTGTCTGACAGTGAAGTCTAGCAAGTAAACTGTTTTCCTTGCATAATTTGAATATGAGGAAACTGCCAACGTTTAAATTTCACAGATAGGACATACATGACATATTCATAATTCCTACAAAGTTCTACAGCATTTGAGGTTGGCTGCAAAAGGGACATAGTACCTTTAATGGAGTGTGGTTGAAAGATGTAATATCTATTCACTTGGGTATTACTTTTAGATCCCCATATCACTTGATAGGTTTGTGAAAGAAGTATGTGATTATCAAAAATCAAACCAATTGACCCTCTGAACATTTTATGAAAAACATCAGGGCTATCGCGTTTGTTAAAATCAACAAAAATGAGGTTAGTACATGTTTGGTATAGTGAGAAAAGATGAGAGTTAACCAACTAACAGACTGACAACTGTAAGTTGTGCCAGTGAAGGTTTTTAACAAAAAACATGGCACACTTGGTAGTAAAGTGAGCATTATGAGCCTGAAGGCTCAAACAGAACTCTGGAAAGCTGGAATTTAGAGAGAAAATAGTATATAAAATCATCTCCGTGGATATCACATTGTATGTCGCTTTTGAAAATCCAAAATTTAGCTTATGTGTCATAAAAATCAATTGTGAAGGTGTATGTTAGTTTAGATATCATCTGCAATACAGAGGGCAATATGGGAAGGATTTTTTCTTTAAATCAGGAGTACAAATGAATTTTGGGAGATGCAGAAGCATGCCATTAATGTGAATCAAGCCTTTTTATACATTGTTATCTTGCCCTTTACTCCTATTCATTGTGATGATATTGAATAGTTAGAGATGTTTCTCTGGGGAGGGGGATTAATTTCAAGAGGCAATCATCGTCAACTCCCAGAGGATTTGAATGATGTCTTTAATCAAAAGTATCCCTGGTATAGGAATGATGAGAATAAAAGTTTTTAATCTTCATACTCCCTGTGGTGTAGAGACAGATAGATCTAGTCTGTTGGTAGTAAACAGATTTCATGGTAAACAAGGTGACCATGTCTTAAAGGGGAAGTCCACCCTGATTTCAAGTTGTTTTTAATAGAAGCAGAAAAATGAGAGGAACAGGTCAGTGAAAATTTGAGTAAAATCAGATCAAAGACAAGAAAGTGATGAATTTTCCAAATTTGCGTCATTAATTGAAACACTAATTGGCACCACTGTGATGTATCATGCGAGATGTTTTCCATTTTGTTCTTCATTTTGCTCTGTACAGAACATTTAAAAAACTTTCATTTTCTTAGTTATTGATGACGGAATAGATTTTCTTTCATACTGGGATTGTATAAAAATATATACTTATGGCGAATGTATGATTGAACAGTATAAATGTTTGAAGTTTTTAGTATAAGGCAAATGGAAAGGGATCTCACAAGATACTTCACAGAGTTGCCAATTTAAGTTTGGTTGATCATTGACCGCACCTTAAAAAAAATCATCACTGTTGTTAATCAGATTTTGCTAAAACTTTCACTGACCTGTTCCTCGTATTTGTTCTGCTTCTATGAAAACCAACTTAATATCAGGGTGGACTTCCCCTTTAAAACATGTAAAAAGGGAGCAAAGAAGAAAACAAAAGATTAAAAGATGCATGTGACTTATTGCTTACAGATAAGGAGTTATCAACATTCAGTCTTGGTTTTTATTTCTGTATTTGCGATTGAAATACTTTTAAGTGTACTGTGTTTGATCATGTGATTATACTGTATACACAAACCTCTTTTTAGTATAAACATGTTTAGAGTTACAGATAATAAAGCAATTGTATTTTCATTTCAATCTCCTCTTATTTCAATTGAACTTTCAAAAGGGAATACATACCAGTACAATCAAAAAGAATATCTAAAATTCTGTTTCATTTCCTCAAAGTTTTGAACATAGTAATCAATATTCGTTATCAAATGAAAGCAGTTGGATTGGAAGTTCGAGGATGGTAGTGTCTTGTTCAGTGATACAATTTCGTAATTGGAGTGTTGTGTTTCAAGGTTATAGAGTGAACTTGATACTTAGAATAATCATTTATGAAATAATAAATGTTTTTTCATTAAAATTCAGTAGGTATGAGAGGTTGTGTTTTATATTTTTCTTTCATTTGGCTAGGTGCCTGCTCTTTGTATTACTTTTCCTTTCTGATGAGCATTGTTTATCTCCGGTTGTCTCTTGTAATCTTATATAATCTCTTAATACCAGCAATGGACATCTCGTAGTTTGGTTGTTGTTGTTTTAATGTATATATGTTAGACGTGTGTATATTGCACATCATTTAAATTTTATGTACGTTAGACATGTGTACATTTCATGTCATTTACATTTTACTAAATGATCCAACATAATTTATGTTGATACTATGTGATGTTTCTTTTGAAATGAAAAGAATCAATAAAACATGAAATGCAACAAAAAATTAACAACTTTTCTTTTCCATTTCTCCCTTTCTTGCTTTCTTTCAATATCACAGATAAGGTGAGGCATATTCAGGAGAAGCTGGAAGTGTTTATCGAAGCTCTCCGGAAAGAGAAAGTATGATGGAAACAAGCCACACCAGATAACATGAATCGCAGCTCGATATGTGGAATAAGTATACTATGGACCTACAAATGTAAGGATTTCAGTAGCTTGTAACAACTATAGTGTCTTGTTATTGTCTTAACAAGTTTTATGAAACAGAGCCCTCTACTGGGTCGAGGCAGGTGTATTAGGTCGTAAACCAAAACATGAACTTCTTAATACTAACTTTCTGCTGTTGTGAATGGAATGAATGGATTGATGTCATTTTAGAATGATACAGAATGTGTTTTTACATTATTCTGAAAAACGTGATTGCTAAGACGTTCATATGAATCAACCCAAGGCAATTCCAGTGGCCTTGTTTGTGTCTCTTTGAAATGTGTGAACATGAAAATGACATACTTCAAGATGCCCACATGACTCCTATGGGATATTGAAATCGCCTTTGGGTTGGTTTCTAGAAAGTCTTTGTGATCGCGTTTGAAATACTATCATGCATGACTGTACAGCAGAGCCGGTTTGAAAGGGATGACATGCATCCTATATGTGATAAGGCATGCATGGTTAGATTATAACATCATCTTTTCAGAGCCAAGAAGGCATTAACCCTGTATTAAAGCATATGAGTTAACGCCGTTCTGGCTCCAAACTGAAGACATAGTAAAGTGCTAACTTTTGGAGGTGCAGAATCCATATTCAACATGAATGAGATGTAGAACGACATACATGGTTATATCTTTCTGCAATTTTGTCGGTTCAGATTCAGATTCAGATTCAGAAGGGTGTTAACTCTGTGTAGGTATCAGAAAGGGTATGACGTGAATTGGTTGACCTGCCATATCATCACCTCAAAATCATGAAGAAATTTATAAATAGAAACTGACTTAGGACGGCAAATTATATGAAAGTTAAGATTTATGTGTATAATTGGGGGATGTATATTGATGACTGTGTGCAAGGAGCAAAACTCCTAAAATGCATGTTGTGACAATTTTAAGAAGAATGCTTGGGTATTTTATTTAGCGAAGAGGATTAATGTGGGCATGTGGCCGATTTGTTTTATTGAAGGTAGTGAATCCATTTTGCAGGACAAATAAAACCCTTACAACAAAAATGGAAACTCTCTTGTCATTGCATACTCATCACTATGTTTAGTATGATTAGTAAGAGGGTTTATTCCTTTTTAAAATGATACCTCATTTGCTATGATTTTTCTTTCATGGAATGACTGTAGGACATCATTACTCATATGTGTTGTTATTTTCATGATTTGGTTATAACGCTGATCCATGTCAATAATCTCATTCGAACAACTTTACAAAAGGGATACAAACTTGATCTGGACACCACATATTGTCAAACTGTACAAATCTAGATTCTTGAGCATTAATGAAAAGGATTATTTAAGAAAATGATAACCTGATTAAGTCGTGTTTTGTTCCGTTGAAGATAGGGTTATTTTTTTCTTTTGCAAATAGGGTGGTCTGTTGGCTACATTAAAATATGTTTCTTTTTCCATTCTTTTATTCAAGTATCCAGGTCATTTGTGCTTGTGAAGGGCAGAGAAGACTCAAAATCAATTGATATCTATCATTGTCTATTATCAACTATTAAAAGAGCAGCCATTTTGGATGAGATTTATATCCATCTCTGGAGGAAACAATAGTTGACTCTTTCAGAAATAGGCTAAACTTTTCTCCTCCACTAATATTTATTCATTGAGCTGATCTCTAGAAGCAGTTCAATTCCTCTACAATTTAGAAGGCACATAAATCAGGTATGAATTGGAATTCTGCCCTTCTCATTTGGGATTCGAATCAAGGCATTTCAAAGTCACCGATTTACGGAGCGATTGGAAAGTTTTGACATATTTGTGAGACCTCTAAAGCTTTCAGATTGTCTTGGCTCTGTTTTTAATTTCATGGATCAGTAACTTGCCCATTTGAAGCCGAAGTAGGGAAAATATGTATTTTATAGAGCTTTTCTGTCAGATATATGCTTTCAAATCGGCAGCCATCGTGAAAGTAATAACTCATTGATATGACTTTGTAGTTTGTTGCATATACATCTCTATTGTGCAAATGAATATTAATGTAACAGACTGCTTGCGAGGTCGTTGCTTGCTATTATTAGATTACACAGGTTTTCAAACACGGAATTCCTTCACCCTATTTGCTGGTGTTCAATTTCAATAAATTCAGGTAGCAAATGATTTTAAGTATAAGGATTATACTCCAACCAGTAGAGGTAGGAACAAGGTAAAAGAATATGAGTTAAAGATGAAGTTGAGTTCTGGTCATGCAATTGCATTGTGAAAGAAACGGTGTGGAATCGACCAGAAAAGGTTGATCATCAAGCATATAAGAATGTGTGTGTATTGCAAGGTTCTGGAATCATCAAAATGATAAGAAATTTGGCCAAGTCTTAGTAAAGTTACAAACACAGTACACAAAAAATGTATATGGGACTACACGAACACGTGGCGTAAAAATCCTACCCTGGATTTGTACGATGTTACATGACATATTTAGAATATGAAGGCATTTGAAGAGCCATGCTTTTCAGGGAACATGTCTTATCTGATGTTCTTCCACACTTGCATAATAAGAATGATAACGCTCACAAATTATTTTTCACCTTTTCCCAGAACTCAACCTTCTCTTTAACTCTATGAATTTGCCAACTGTCAAAAGACTTCAGGCAGTTAAAGCAATCATTTTGAACTGTAGACTTCTCATTTTGTTCAACTTGGATTATTGTTTATACATTTATATATATTCATTTCAGATTGTAGCTTTGTATTATTACAAAAGCAATATTCTTATATTATTGAATGAGTTTTCTCTATGAGAGCAACAATTTATTGTGATAATGATATTGAAATATTCTTTCTACTTTATGTATTTCTTTGACATGGATTATATGTTTTATTTGTATATGTTTTGTTAAGAATTATTTGTGTATTTGTATATGTTTTGTTAAGAAATATTTGTGTCTATGAAGTTGACTACGACTATAGTCAACAGGTATGTTCACATATTGTTTGAGCTTCCTACAGTACATATCAAATATTTCAGGTGTTATGTACTAAGTCTGTTCACATCCCCCATAAGTTTTTATGAGACTTTAAAAAGCTCCATGTGTGTGCTTGCGAGAGGCACATTCACATACCACCAACTCCAAGGGAAAATAAGCAGATAGGGAGCATGGTAACATATTTCATCGACAAGGAAACATCTTGGAAATAAGCATCAATGAATTACTCAATTTAGCGAGGATATTATAATATTGAAATAAATATCACTCCACTACGTTTATGTGTATAGGTGCAACTCCTAAAGTCGGTGATCATTTTATTTGTTTCAATGTTACTTGTTATGTAGTGTAAAGGAGAATGGGACATGTCAAACTAATGTTACTATTTGAACTTATATTGTATTATGTCTAAACCAATTTGATTTTAATGTTCATTGATTCGATGCATCAATGTCTACTATAGTATAATGTAAGATATGAAAGTCAGGATCTCATAAGGATTCTCAATATATATGTTTTATGACTGAATAAAGTGATATGCAACATAAGTATGAAGTACGTAGTGTGACTCTCATTTGTTTACGTGTCAAGCCGAGGAATTTAACTTTAAATGTTCGGATTGTTGTGTGAACCTAACCAATAATAGAATTGTTTCTTCATTCGAATCATACTTCTTATACCTACGTTGGCCTTGCAGGTGCCATTATTTTATTTCTGTATTTCATTTATCAACAAGCTCATTAAATGTCCTTTTATGCAATTTTATGGCAGGATATTGAGGATAATGTGCAAAAGTTGCGCGTCCTACAACGTTACCACCCGTTGCGTGAGTTCTGCAACTGGCTTTAATTTTGTCCTTTCAACTTTTAGAACATCGTAATTAATTGAATTGTTTCCGATTCGAATGGTATCAAGATGCGTTTTCTCCCGGGTTTTTTTTTTTTGGGGGGGAGGGGGTTGAGGGGAGAATACAGAAAATCAGTTCAAGCAAAACAATATTTTACATCATATTCATAATATAGTCCAGGACAAAAGCTGAAGACCTTTTCAGAAATCTTCAAATATTGCAATATGCCGAGAAATTTGCATTTCCTCCCCTTGTTTTGTTGCTTCTCATAATATTAAATTATTACAGGTTCATTCGTACGGCGTTACAAAGGAAAATCATTTAATTTTAATTCAACATTATCGTTGACGTTGTAACTTTCAAGATTTTTAAAGAAATATTCTAAGACAAATTTTAGCGTAGTATACCATGTCAGAAATGTTGAATGATATCTTTACAATGAAGACACGAAGTTGATGAGCAATGTGAGAGTTAACTGATGAGGAAGCTTCGCTCAAATCCTGAGGTCATTCGTGGGTAGATTAAAGATGACACGGTCACTATGATTCATCGTGGGAAATTTCAATAACTGAAGAATTTTTTTCATCTTTTTCTCACCATAATCATAACAGAAACCAGTCATAAGTCATAAAAATGTCAACTCTTCCAGTCGGTCGCATATGGAAATATTATCCTTCACATGCCCCCCCCCCCCCCCCCCCCCACCAAACCCTCTCTATGTCTTTTTGTCTCTCTCTATCTCTCCCTCTCACTTTCTCTCTATCTCAATCTCTCTATATATTTCACTCCTTTCTATCTTATCTCTCTTTCTCTGTTTGCCTTTTAAACAACCACCATATTTCTTTTCTCTGTCGACATTAATGTTTGCATTGTTATATTTTCATTCTGTCGAATCGACGGTCTCTCTCGATGCTATGGGATCATGGTCGTAGAAATATTTCAATTATAAATGGCAGTGGTGTCAATCCGTATTGTATCATCTAGATGCATTTTTGTCTGGTTTTTGTTTGGCTATTGTCGTTGTTTGGTTTCATTCATTATATTTCGATTCTACCCAAAAGTATCTTTTTAAGTACTTTCACAAGTTTTAGCTTATGTTTGGTCGTCTGGCTGAAGTGCGTCACGCGTGCTTGGCGGGTTGTCGATGATTTGGCGCGCTTTTTCACGGTCGCTAAGCGACTGACCCCACTGCGCTAAGCGGCATCCCCGCTGACGAACTAAAACTTTCAGAACGCGTGGAATGCTTTGCCTTTCTTTGAATTCCAATCAAAATCCAATAGCCCGTTATTGTTAGCCTTCCACAATGAAACTGAATGTCCAGCCAGCCTGTGACTTGATTTCCATGCTGAGTTTGATATGAGATATCTCTTGAAGTTAAAGCGCTGCAGCGAGCGGGTAATGGCGTTTCGGTTTCGAAGGGCCAACGCTTTCTTCTAAGATCTGGCGCATGTTTGGAGCTTGTGAATGACGCAAACATAAATAGATATCGGAATATGATCTTGTGGAGGTATGCTTAGTTTATTTACAGCTCGTGGGCCGATGTTTGAAAGGAAACAAAAGATGCCGGGTAGAGTTCTCCCCGATTCTTGCGACTTTCAACGTCATAAAACGAGGGGACAGGTTTGGATTTCAGAAAACGTCGTGTCGCGTGGGACCACCATGACTCTCTCTCTCTCTCTCTCTCTCTCTCTCTCTCTTTCTCTTTCAAGTCTCCATCTTGCTCCTTTTAATTATAGTCCGTACATATTTGAAAATTTCCAAGGAAAAATGTTATCCTTTCTCATATTTGGTGTGACCGAAAATACGGTTCCATCGGCGGCATTGTATGGTACCATCACCAAACTGTAGAATGTTTCCCTACTGCACGAATGACATAATACCAAACCGCCATCATTGCTAAAACGTTGCCAAACTCGACCTGTTCGTACGAAGTTATAAGAAAATTTGGCAGACAACCCGTTTCAGTGGTATTCAGGATTTAGTATTTTTAGTAACCTTTGCGAAAAAGATGCTTACATATTAATCAACATAATAGTATACAAACAATGCATGTCATTCCTGCAAAGATTGTCTACCCCTCCCCTCCCCGGCCCTGTCGACGCTATTGGTTACATTGTTGCTATTTTTTTCATTTTGCATCCTGGATATCAACAAATTTTATTCTTCAATCCTATTTCATATTTCAAACGCTGTTTTCCCCCAACTTGAAACTTGGTATAAGCTAACCCTTCCCCGCATCTCCATTCGGGCCATGACCATCATGACCAACTTCGTCGACGACATCTTCGAGCGGATTTCGGGCGACGCTTCCCGCCTCGCTCAGTACAACACCAAATACGCCCTTTGCCTCCCTGTTCGGCCCAAACCAACAAAGCCTTGAGTTTCTGTCTCATAACTTCTTCCTTAATTGCCTTGCTCATGGTTAAACTGTTTACAATTGAGCATTCTATCTTTTTTTATGCGACTCCGAAAAAAAAGAAAACAAACTCGTGGATTTATGATGAAAGGTAATGGCGTAAAGAAATGGAATTGTCCTTCACTGCATGCTTGCATGGTGGTCGAAACAGAGCCCTAAAACAGACATCATAAAGATGGCTGAATTTATTGGGAGATGAAATTGAGTGTAGCACTTTGATATTTTATTCGTTATCTGGTAATGTGATTATATCAATAGAAGCTACCCTCTGTCATCTGGAAAATATCCATGCAAACTAAATTTGAAAACTAAGAAATTGATAGCGTGCTTTTATGGAAACGAATGACTGCTTGTTTCTTTCCCTAGCCCCTACCCCCCCCCCCCCCCTCACCACCCCCATCCGATCTATCCCGGTGATTCCCGAAGCCGATGCGTCATTTTATAGCAAATATTGTTTGTTGAAACCACCATGAAGGACTCAATTCATATTTTATGAGACCATGGTTGAAAGCGACAAAGGAGCTTTTTGTATTCGGCTACTTTTCAGGTAGGACGCCCTTAGTTCACTTGGTCAGATAATTTGGACTTGAACGTCAGATTGACTCAATTTCATACCCTTGATAGAAACCGACGTGCTCTTTCGTGCTTCAGCATGATGGATGATGAAATGATTTTTATTGAATACACTGGAAGATCTAATATTACATTTTGTTCACATACTGTATAGGTACGTTCCAAAAAAGTAGAATGACAAAATACTACCGTTATTAAATGCACACCGCAAAAATAGAAATGACACACATGATAAACAAGCGTTAAAATTATCATAATCATGTAGAGTGAGTGAAAATTAAGAGAGAAGAAGAGGGGAGGGGGAGAAGGAGAGAAATTGGGGTTTGGAGGGTGAGAGGAGGGGTGAAAACTTATTAACATGGCTGATATTTCATCTAACGGGTATATCAGTGTGAAAATAATCGAAATGTTTCTCGTTATGAAATTGACGCGTTCACATTTAAGGTTAACATTTTGTGCGAATGCGTTGTGCATTCATTTAAAGGCAGGTTTTACAAGTTGACCGTACTTCTCGTCATTTTATGTTTTCCTTTTTGCATTCCTTTAATTTCAAGCTTAACCTATCGTGCTGAATGACTGTTCACAACGTGTTTATAGGGTTTAATGAGGTAATTTGTGGAGGTAATGGTAAATTTTGTTAGAGGTAAACAACTTTTAACCGAAGGAGTTTCAAGCCATGCCCCGAGTAGGTCCAAACACTCGCCTCGCGTGGTAAATCATTGGCTCTATAACTCAATTTATGACTCCATTACTATAAGCTTTGAAAGAGGAATGTCGATCTTTATTCGGTCAGAATCCCCTCTCGGGCAGGCCGAGTAAATTTTGATAAAAATCTAATATGAATTAAGCGCGTTATAGCTATGGAATGTGAAGTGAATAGAGCTTTCATCGCCGTTTTGAAAGTGGATAGAGGTAAAGAATGGATTTAGAGAGAGAGAGGGGGAGGATGGGGGGGGGCAAAGAGCGCAACATTTGATGACGATGAGGCGGCGGTCATCATTACCTCGACAATATCGTGATGGAAAATATTCTCAATCCTTGTATATTGGTCTTTTGGACCAGCATGACAAGCACCAATACACCAGAGGCAGCGAACTGAGAAGACAGGGAGTATACCCCCCCCCCCCCCATTTTTCAAAGCTTTAAAAAGTGTCCCCTGTCTCGCTACTTGGTCATTGAAAACGAGATTCAATTTTTGTTTAAGCTCCACAAGCCTGTCAACTACTAAATTTATTTTCTTACAAAACTCTTGATTTTCAGCTAAGATATTTCAAACAGAACAACCAAACAGAGCCTTAGCATTCCAAAACCCTAAGAATAATTATGACAGTTCCCATTGTATATACTTATTATTTGAACAAAGTTATCTCGTTAGGAACCTCGCTTATAAAGAAAAAAAAAATATTCATTTTATGTATCTTTTTAATTATTTATTCATTAATTTGTATTGATTCATTTGATTTTTATTAGGTATTTCCACGACTTGTATTTAGTTATTTATTTGTATTTTCCGTTATAGCAAATAATATCAGAATGCGGAACCCCATAACACTGCACAACAAATATAGGGGGTAGACAATAGGAATGCAATTATTTGAAAAATAAAAAATAAATAAAAAATAAAAACATATATAAAGAAAGGGGGGAATTGTAATTGTTGAGACTGCTTGCAACCAACCAACGCTATTTTGTCATCAAGTCGGATATAAATGATTATAAAACTGAGACTTTTTTTATTTTTTGATGACGCATGCCTGGAAAGAGAATCACGCACATAATTGCAGATGCGGAGAAGGTAAAATCCCTCTCACCTCCCTGGTATAATCTCAGGAAACTTTAAGAGTAAGATCTGTGCTCTACATCATTGATTAAGACACCTTCATTTTTTTTTTTTTTTTTTTTTTTTTGGGGGGGGGGGGGGGGCTTGAATATTTGTTTTCCTTTTTTTCGGGGAGGGGGTATTGAGCCCCAAGCCCACATCTAGAACCGCCAATAGTGGATAGGCTATGTAACTTTCTATCGTGACTGTGGATTGGTTGTAAAATGGCGAGATCAAGAATGATCCTCTGTGGAACTGACTACACTGTAAAAAAGAATTTGTTCATTGGTAATTTTTACGTATTTTTTCCATGTAGAATTTACTTGAAAACATTAGTTTTGCCACTTACGCACTAAATTTAAGTCTTGCTAACTCAAACTTTCAATTTAGTAGAACATACGTGGAATATTTAAGTAAAATCAAATACATAAGAACTTTAAGTAATTTCAGCTTGTATTAATTTAGTAATTTTAACTCAAAATCAGAAATTATACGTATTACTCAAACAATTTATGTTGATTATTCTTATCTTTTTAAAGTAAGGACCGATGCAGTGCGTAATAGAAATATTTACATAATTTATGAATATTCATTAAGACCAAATTAAACTCTTTTTTAAATAAAACAATTTTTTTTTGTGGTTGAATGAAAATTTAAGGAATTTAAAACATTTACTAATTCATTTAACATGGCTAAGCAAAGACAAGACAATTTTTGATTTTTACCCAGTTCAAAACAAATAAAAACTTGATATTTCAGGAAATTTTCAACCAATTTTCCTTTTAAGATGCTACGATCAAGTATATATAACATTTGGAGCCTTTCAATATGTGTCGAATTGAAGCGTATGTAATAGTTTGTGATGGTGGTAGATATATATGTACGGTTAAATCTTATATAGAAGTAGTGAATGAATGATTAGTGGATGTTACTTGTTAGATTAGATGGGTACCAAATCGTGCAATATTGTAATCCTATCATAGCTTTTTTTTAATTATCTAAAATGATTACAATACTTAAATTATTTACGTTAATGTAACTCGATTTAACTGAGTAAAAATTTATTCAGCAAAATAAGTAAATTCTACTTAAGATGCCGTAGGTAATATTTACTTAATAAAAATAAGGCAATTCTTTTCCTCAATTTATTGAGTTATTTCGACTATTATTTTTTTACAGTGTACTAACTACGTGTATGATTACGAATCATGAGAGAAAGGAATATTTTAAAAGATGAATAGCAGGTCTATTTATTAAAAAGAATAATGTAAATATATGAGTCTGTATAATGGCTTGAAACGGTGGAGAGGGGCATCTTGACCAAAAATTGCGGGAAAAGATAGATTGATGATATTGATGAGAATCAATCGAAGAGAATCAAGATAGAATTTTAGAGATGGAATATAGATAGCAAATTAATTTTACCTGAGTGCATGAGAAAGACAGAATCACAATTTGTGCGTTACCAAGCAAGAAAAGAAAAAGAGCGAAAGTGCATAGTTTCGATTCTCCATTATTTGAATAGCATGAGAAAGAGGGAGAGAATGAGATTTGCAGGATTTGCAGAATGTAGCTTTAAGCATTGTATTCCAATAATAATCCTTAATGATGAACCATTGGGTAAGTAAGGGGGATACTCTGGGAGTCCCAGATGGTAGGATGATTTTAAGTCTGTTCCCACGACTCCGATGACCCTTTCTCCTTTTCTGACCCCTTCTCTTCGTTCCTCTCTACCCCCACCCCACCAAACCTTCCTTCATGTTTCATCCATGCTTCATCATTCAACTAGCCTTTTGACAAGGCCTTGTGACTCTGGCTCAGCGGCTGAGATGAGTCTAGATACCCGGGGTGAACGCTTTAGCTTTTAAAAATCCAATTTATCCAAATCTATATATCAACAAAAGTAAATCTAATTTTAAAGGAATAAAAATCCTAAGAGAAGAGGCGTAAATATTCATTTCTGAACGACAAACGCCTATAAAATAAAACAACAACAACAACGCGTGATCGACCAGTGGCGTTCACTCAGGTTTTCGCGATTAGTCTCTTTTTAGTCGCTCGACGTCTATATATCAGACATGTGGCCTTGTCAAAAGGCTATCATTCAACGAGCTCATCAAGTCAAATCGTCCAATAGATCTCGACGGTAGTCCAAGCCATGACTCATTGCCCTCATAGCGCCCTCGAGATAGCGTCGATGAAAGAAGAACGGGACAACATTCAATATGGGGGAGATGGAAACGCAGGGATGTTGCCGCAACAAATCAGTTGCCTACATCTATCCTCTGCTGCGGAGCTGAACTATTTAATCCACAACCTGCACTCCCCTCTACCAACCCCACCCCTCCCTCAATCTTCCATGTTCCTCCCCCGTTCTCACCCCACCCTAACCCCTCCCTATTTCCTGTTTCATCCTAATGAAGTTCAAGATCAAGCCATTGGCAGACTGACTACCTTGCAGAGATTCCTTCTTCCCACGATGATAAATTGCTGATTGAAATCAAAGAGCTGCGATTCAACATTTTCTCATACTTCCGTCGTGGTTTGACCTTCCCTTCTCTTATTTTCTTGATACTAGCATTAACCGTACCTGACCCTTCAACATCATGCCTACCATTTTTTTCTTCTGTTTTGATTTTGTTGCTGTTGCTTTTTTTTTTTTGGGGGGGGGGGGGGTATGCCATACATGTACATGCGCACACATTTAGTGCTACTGTATGGTAAGAAATTGGAAAATCGAGAGAATATGACATTAAAAATGCAATAAAGCATAAAGTGTCACAGCAAATCATGCCCTTGGTTTCTTCCCAACTATCTCTGCTCCAAACTGACAAAATGCCAGATTTCGGTTCCACCGGGGAGGGGGCACGCGCCTGTCTGCAAAGATATTTGCTCTAAGTATTATAATTTATCGATCTTCATCCTTTTTTTGAGTTGTTATACCTTATAGGACTATAATTTTTTATGTCATAACATGCGACGAATAGAAGAAATTATCTCTTTGTTCGTTTGATTGTTTGTTGATTTTGTTGATTTAATTATTTTGAGAATTCATGTTCATACAATATTCGACACGTATTACCTGTGAAAATACAGCAGATACGGACTCATTGAAGTCAAATAAATGGACCATGTGAAACTTCCTTCCAAGCGTACCGTTTCGCGATTTTCCAGATGAATGTGTCAGATGAAAAATCGTTCAACTCTCCGTGGCTCGCGACCACAATTCTTTTAACAGTAGAACTCATGAGAAACTCTTCTACGGCTGTCCAGATAAATTAAGGCCCAGAAAGGGATACATGTTCATTTTTGTCACTTTTATGTGTTTGATGTAAGTGACGCAGCGGACCCCATCCACGTGGGCTTAGCTAGCCAAGTACGTCCAGTCGTTCCTGTGTGGTGTATTATGACATCACCGTGCACCGCCAACATATGATTCGTAACTCGATTTAATGAAACTCCTGGAAGCACATCTTTGCATACTGGACTGCTGGATGTATAAGTAATTTATTAATGTGTAAGTGTTCATAGTTTTCAAGTTTTTTAAAAGCATATTTAGGGATAAACAATTATAATAAGAGAACAGGTCCTAAACAGTGATGGTCTAGCCATAATCTAGCTAAGTCGAAAACAAAACGGCGTGTCAGTAGCGAATATAATTGGGTTTAGATTGGGAAATTGGCACTCGCAAAAATTGCCATTTCAAATAATCACGAGGAATTCGCCTCATTATTAAATTTGCGTGAAAGAAAAGAAAGAGACTCAACTCAATTCGAGGTGACATTTCTCACAGAGAAAATGTTTTCAAAAAGCAGGTTATTTTTGCTGTTGCTGTTAGTTGTGATGATGATAGTGTATTGATGATGTTCATGATGATGATGATGATGATGAAGCTTGTGGTGGTGGTGATGATTATGATGATGGTGATGCTTGTGGTTGTGGTGGTGATGATGATGATGACGCTTGTGGTGGTGGTGATGGCTATGATGAAGGCGTTGCTGTGGTGGAGGTGGTGATGATGATGATGATTGTGGTGGTGGTGGTGATGGTGATGATGACGATGATTGTGGCGGTGGTGGTGATGATGATGATGATGAGGATTGTGGTGGTGGTGGTGATGAGGATGATGATCATGGTGGTTGTGGTGATGGTGATGATGCTGGTGGTTGTTGTGATGGTGATGATGATGGTGGAGATGATGCTGATGCTGATGATGATGATGATGATGATTGTGGTAATTATAATATGGCGCTGCTGATGGTGATTATTTTACTGATCACTTTCCTAAAAGTGGCAAAAACTTGGAGAATGGTAAGTTATCGCACGAATCCCATATTTAGAGAGAGTAAAAAATGAAGTCGTCTGTGGTGATGATGATGATGATTGTGGTGGTGGTGGTGATGATGATGATGATGATGGTGGTGGTGGTGATGGTAATGATGATGATATTAGTAGCGATGGTAGTGGTTGAGGTTGTGATGATGATGATGATGATAATGGTGATGATAATGGCGCTGCTGTCGATGGGGATTATGAAAACTCTCTTTTTTACTGATCACTTTCCTGAAAGTCGGAGAATGGTAAGTTATCTCATAAAGAGAGTAAAAAAAATGAAGTCATAGCTATCATCACCCCTCATAAACACTAAACCAACATTCCATCGTTTACACACAGGAATAACAAGCTCAGTAGCTTGATTGTGTTTAGATGAAGAACAGATGTGTGTACAGCTCGGGTTCCAAATGTGCCTGAACCCCAATCTTATGATAATGATGAGCATGTTGATGCCCATCATTACCAGGATAGATACGCGTCGTGATCAGGTGATGATGCTTGACAAACAGGGGGCATAGGAGGAGGAAGAGGAGGGGAGGAGGAGGAGGAGGAGGAGGAGGAGGAAGGGGAGATGTGAATGATACTGATGACGAGTTGGACATGGCTTTAAAAATATATATAGGGAAGATCAAAATTCCGCCATGTTCACAATGATGGTGATAGTGATGATGATGATGTTGATGATAAAGAGGAGGAGGAGGAGGGGGAGGAGGAGGAAGGGGGAGATGTGAATGATAATGATGAGATTGGCGATTCGGAGCTGGACAAGGCTTGAACAAAATATATATGGGGAAGATTAAAATTCCACCATGTCCACCACAGCACATTGATGGTGATAGTGATGATGATGATGTTGAGGGTGATGATGAGGAGGTAGAGGAGGAGGAGGGGGAGGTGGGAATGATATTGATGAGGTTGGCGATTCGAAGCTGGACATGTGTTAAGTAAAATATATATGGGGAAGATCGAAATTCCAACATGTCCACCACACCACGATGATGGTGTTAGTGACGATCAGCCTTTTCACACACAGCTAAAATTCTATAAACATGACTAGTATAAACGTGTTTCGAACGTGTTTAAACTAATCACGAGCCTTTCACACACAGAAATTTCGGTGCGATCGTTAATCGTTTCGTGATTAACTACTGCTCGTAAAATGCGCAGTAGTGCCATTGCGCATTGAAGGTCATGTCACATCAATCAAAGCGCACGCTCCATTCAGTTTAAACACGTCTGAAACACGTTTAAACACGAATAACCTTTCACACACAAAATGTCAAGCTCACTAGATACGAACTTCGTATCTGCAGTATCTGTGAAAGGCTCGTGATTAGTTTAAACACGTTCGAAACACGTTTATACTAGTCATGTTTATAGAAATTTAGCTGTGTGTGAAAAGGCTGAGGGGAGTATGGATCGCGACTTCGTATCTATCCCAACATCGTATAAACGATGTTCACACTGGGAAATTTTGTCTATAAACATGTTTAAAACTTTACGATGATTTTAATCATCTCTAGATACGATGAATTTTAGCTGTGTGTGAAAAGGCTGGATGATGATGGTGATGATGGTGATGAGGAGGAGGAGGAGGAGTAGGAGTAGGAGGAAGAGGAAGACATCCGATGTGATAATGGTTACCATGGTTACTTTGTTGGTTAACGATGGTAATTGGGTGGTGGTAGTGGTGATTATGATGATGAGGATGATTAAGACGAAGGAGTTGATGATGATGATTACCATGTAGAAGTGGTGGTAGTGATGTCCCAATAATAAAGGGTTTATTTTTATTTATACGAAACAGAGATTGTGAATGTAAGGGTGTATTGGTACAGGTCTAATTTTCGCGAAGATAACTAGTGCGGAAAGTTCGACGACAGAGGATATTAAATAAACACACACTGAAAAGAATTTTATAAAATGTGTAAAGCAAAGTGAAAAGGAAAATCAAAATCAAGGAGAAATATCAAGATGTGTTCGTAACGATGAAGTTGATGTCGCCTCGGAGGGGTTAGAAACTGAACCCAGTCTGCACTAACCTCCAAGTGTTGATGGCATTAAAGATTTATAGAAGAGAGCACTATTGTCTCTCCGATCGTCAAATACTGTCATGTACTCTAAATAATTCGGGAAATTTGTTGTATTTTTTGTTAATGTGAAGAAGGATTTGGTGTCGTATAGCTTTCATTCGGCCTGCGTGTAAGAATGTGACAAGCCGGCGGCCATTTTGAAATAAGGTGCCAAACTTCTCGGAGAATGTGAAGCTTGAAAGATGGTCAGAGTTGAGAGAAATGTGAAACAAGGATGATTTCATCAAGATGGGTTATTGCAGTTTGGTCTACAACCAGTTCCTCTACTAACCAATTGGTCTATTTCCATATGGTTTACACCCAGCCCGTCTACTACCCACATGTATTCGTCTACTATCCACGTGTATTGGTCTAATACTCATTTCGTTTACTTATCATTTGGTCTAATAACCATATAGGCTATATTCATTTGGCCTAATTCCATTTGGTCTAATCCCCAATAAGTCTACTACCTATTTGGTCTATTCTAACCAGTTAGTCTAATTCCCAGTTAGACCATATGGGAATAGACAAATTGGTAGTAGACGAACCGGTTGTGGACCAAACGGCAATTCACCATCAAGATGTACTGACTGCTGCTACGGATTTACAGTGGTCTAGAATTTAAACTTATACCTGATAATTTTTCGGCAAAAAGATCATCACAATGATAAAGACAACAAACCATTCTTCAAGTTCATGAAGTAACAAAATACGAAGATGCAACAGAATGCCATCATGTCGTAGTATATTTTTGAAAATAGGTTTTATTTCATAATTGTAAATGGCCGTTGTCTTTAATTCTTTATTTATCCAACCATAAACTTATCTTATCCATAATTTGACCTAGCTGAATATTTATATTGTTTTCTCTCCTTTTTTGCAAATCGCTCGCTCAAATTTGATTTGTGTTTATGTATTGTAAGACCTCTTTTGTAAGTTGACAATTTACTTTTGTTCAAATGAATTTCATTTTAATGCTGTTTTGAACATCTTGATCGTTATATTGACTGAAACCAGTGATATATTTTTTAAATACTTTACCTGTACCAATATCATAACCATACTTATCCTTTTAACCATATTCGTTGCCATAGTTTTCTCTCCAATAGCCGAGCGTGACCTGAATATGAAGCGCTCGTATTAAAATATGAGTATAATTTGTAGCTGTCATACGTGACAGGTATACGGACAGTAGCCGGCAGTGCGAGTTGCTTTTGGCGGGAAATGATGCGTCCTATAACAAACGATTCCAGAAAATCAGTCGTGATCACTCTGTCAAACCTAGGTCAAAGGTCAATAATGATATATTTCAATTAAAAACATAATGGATCAAGCATGCTTGAGATAATAGTTCGCGTATCGTTAGTGTATGCAATTATGAGATAATAAGAACATGTTTATAAGAGTGAAAATGTGAAAGGATTAATGTTGAAAGAGAGAGCAAGCACGTGCGTGCTTTTTCTGTCTGAACCATGACCGGGTGGGGTTTGATGGGCACGGTGGCAGTGACCTAGCGGGCTAGACCGGGGGCAATGCTCACTGAGTGACTGGTTAAGAGCCCACCTTCTGACATGGCATTGACCTCCGTCATTATGAGGTAGGACGGCAGGAAAATATGAAAACTAGAACAAATCCTCGAGATTTAGCCTCTAACAGAAGACTTGATTCATAGGAAGACTAGTTTGAAATGTCCCTCCCGGCGATCAGGTGTGGAGAGTATAGTGATAGGCCGACAGCCAAGCACGTCCCACACGTTCTGTGACGTCATAAGATTGGCGTGACCCGGTAGAGGGTGTGTGCGTGTGTGTGCGTTTTGGTGAGGGGGTGTATGTCTGGAAGTCACTTAACTATTGACATATGTTCGCATGCTGGCTACAGACAGCAGCGCGAAGCAACCTACAATTTACTGTAAAGTATATACCCGGCACAACTACACGAGCTACCACCAGTTACATCCCCTTCCGAATATGACGATCGTATAATAAGTACAAATCATGAATATTGAAATTTTCGTTTATAAAAGTACACCACATTACAAACTGAAGCGCTTTACAAGTCTTTTCAACTCTTTATCCATCGAGAAATATTAATCTTTCATGTTGAACTTTCTCTTTTCAACGTCCGATTTGCCTATACACATTGTAGGCCTACTTGATTTTGTTCAAACTAATTCATTAGGTCCCGTCTGACCAAAATCACTTTTAGACGAGAAAAAGAAAAACAATTTCCTCAAGATCGTGTAATTATTACCAATATCACTTTTTGCTAGTTTACTGTAAGGTTCGATTGTTCAATAGTTGAGATAAAAACTGTTTAAATGCACTGGTGGAATTAAAACCAATCTAGAGTTAAAGCTTGTCCCGTCCTACGTACCGTAGAGTGCTTCTACATAAGTACGTTGCAAATTATGTCAATGGTCCATCTTCCTCGGTTCGTAAACATTGTAAAGCAAGCGTTCGTCGTATAATACCAGTACGTAGCTAGTCTGAACATTCAACCAATCATCGTACAGCAATTGGCAGCCCGCCAAAACATTCGACCAATCAGGCGGCAGCGAGGCGTGCCGCGTGCAATAGACCCGACCGCACTTTGCTGCAGCGTGCGGCGTGTCGTATGAGCTGCATGCTGCAGGCGAATGGTCGAAGAGTGTCGCGCGCCAGCATCGGGCGGCAAGTGGGCAGTGTGCTCCTGTTTCGAAGTTTCGATCAGACACACGCCATATATTTGCTTCCAGAATTGCACTGTGAATACATGCAAGAAAACGGGGAATATGTTGTCAAACTGTAGACAGTTGTTACTGCTACAGCTTTCACTTTTAGAAATGCAAAAAGGTTCAACATATTCTTGTTTTTTAGATTGATCTGAAATTTAGAGCATGACTGTGTGTATGGGGGGGGGGGTGGGGGAGAGGACTACAGACAAGTTAGATAAAGGTATGGGCATATATTTGAAATAGGAGTATAGTTGTATCGGTAGGAGTAGTAGTAGTAGTAGTAGTAGAAGTAGTAGTAGTAGAAGTAGTAATCCTTCTTTGAAGAAGAAAAAACACGTTTGTATGAATTCATCCCATACACACTGTCCTTTCTGATTTTGTTTTTGTTTACCTTTTTGAACGTTTTTTTATAGGGGTTTTTTCTGTTGATATTTGTTTTGTTTTTGGTTGGTTGCTATGGTGGAGGTGGTGGTGGGTTTTCATTGTCAAAACTACATACTTGACACGCTTTGTATAATGTATGCATTCCTTTAGCATGAGCTTCTGTACCAAATACCAAGCGTGAAGAATGCGAGTGGGACTAGAGAACCATGTCATTGTAATGGCTATGAAGGACTTGCTGTGGGTGGGCGACAATTGATAGAGAGATGAAAAGGGAGAGAAAAGGGAGAGGGAGGGGAGCACGAACATGGTATTTGATAAATTGGTGGTATTTGTTTCGTTAGGCCTACGTTGAAACATTTTATACAATTTTCACGATTGTATATTGAGTGGGAGAGAGAGAGAGAGGCGAGATTGGGGGTGGGGAGTGAAGTGCAGCCCCAAACATAATGGGAGAGGGAGTGAAGTGAATGTAATGCATACGATTTGATTTAATTTTATTTCTGCATTTTACAAATATAATAACTGAATAACAAAGAACATATAAACGTAGGGTATAATACATACATAATATTTCCATAACATATCATTGTAAATTTAAAGTATTATCCAAACTATCTGTAGAAAAAAGTGCAGGAGACCGCAATCATAAGCGATGCTTGACTAGGATGGCGGCCTCAAAATGTATGTATAAATACAGTGAAGGCAGGCGCGTAGCCAGGGGGGCGGTGGGGGCGGTCGCCCCCCCCAAAAAAAAAAAAAAAACGCCGGCCAAAAAAAAAAAAGGAAAAGGACGTAGGAAAAAAAAGGATTAAGAGTCGAGAACGGTACAACGAATCGTTTTCTTTCTCTAATAATTTAATGAAACGTCTAAGCTTCCGCGCTTCGCGCGGGAGGGGAGGGGGGAACTGAATTCAGATAAGGATTAAGAGTCGAGAACGGTACAACAAATCGTCTTCTTTCTCTAATAATTTATGAAACGTCAAAGCTTCGGCTGGAGGGGAGGGGGGGGAACTGAATTCAGACAAGGATTAAGAGTCGATCGAGAATGGTACAACGAATCTTCTTCTTTCTTTAATAATCTAATGAAACTTCAGAGCTTCCGCGCTACAGCTTCCGCGGAGGAAGGGGAACTTGATACAAAAAAGGGATCAAGAGTCGAGGACGGTACAACGAATCGTCTTATTTCTCTAATGAAACGTCAAAAGAAACTGAATTTAGATAAGGATTAAGAGTCGAGAACGGTCCAACGAATCGTCTTCTCTAATAATTTATGAAACGTCAAAGCTTCGGCTGGAGGGGAGGGGGGGGAACTGAATTCAGACAAGGATTAAGAGTCGATCGAGAATGGTACAACGAATCGTCTTCTTTCTTTAATAATCTAATAAAACTTCAGAGCTTCCGCGCTACGCGCGGAGGCAGGGGAACTTGATTCAAACAAAGATTAAGAATCGAGGACGGTACAGCGAATCGTCTTCTTTCTCTAATGAAACGTCAACAGAAACTGAATTTAGATAAGGATTAAGAGTCGAGAACGGTCCAACGAATCGTCTTCTTTCTCTTATAATTTGATGAAACCTCAAAGCTTTTGCGCTTCGCGCGGGAGGGGGGAAATTCCCCCCTCCCTGCACCATCGAGGTTTGAGTTCGTTGCCCTGCACCCTCCCTCCTAGGGAGCGCGCTACGCGCGCTCTGTAAGTGATTCGCACGCTTTGCGTGCTCACTACCGCCCCCCCTAAAATGAAATCCTGGCTACGCGCTTGAGTGAAGGGAAAGGAAAGAGAGACAGACAGACAGGGAGGGAGCACATCAGAGTGTAATATCATGGACCTACTACGTGGTAAGACAGAGAAAGAGAGATTAAAAACAAACATATCAGATAAACATAATTATGTACAAAGCTAAGAGTGACAGAGAAAGGAAAAGGACAGGGAGGGAGAGTGGGAGAGAGAGAGAGAGAGAGAGAGAGAGAAAGATAGAGAAAAAGAGAGGGGGAGAGTGAGAGAACGATTCTCCCGCCGTTCGAATCCTCATTTCTTTTAAATATGATAATAAAATCATGATATTGCATGATAAGTTCAGAGTAGATTTTAAAATGTGGTGTAAAAAATGGAAAGAGGAGCAATATATTCGTGTTAGAGTTGAAATATTTTAAAATAAACAGAACAAACTCCAGCAGAGAGTGTCGAAGAATTGATATCCAAACAACACAGATAATCATACATTCTCCTTCTTAACTCTCTAATCTTTTGATCTTGGGAATCTTCTTCGTTTCCGACGAACTGGAAATGGGACGCGTTTGTTCTCAAGTTGGCTGATCGCTCCAAAACAATGGATTCCAAACGACCTGATCATGACTGAAAATCTTCTTTTCTTTTGGACCATTTAGCAAGACGCAGGGTTGTATTGTCTATGTTAATGGTCATCTATTGTAATCTTAATGCTTTGATTGTCATGGGAGAGGGGAGATTAGATTTAGCTGCATTTGGACTCCAAAAAAAAGAGTTCATGGAAAGATGGACTCGCTTGCAGGATAATAACCATGACTAAAGCTCACAGCAGGCTGTCAAGGGTGAAATCTATAGAAATACTAAAGACAATTATAAGTGTGATCATCTCAGCTATCATATTTTATTCGTTTCGTTCATTTATCAACTAATTTTTTTTGTTAATGCATCTTATTATTTTCGATGTGTGACCGTGAAAGAATCTCAGACTACCTTTTATATCATGTCAATGTTTTCCTATTTAAAATGATAAAACTTCAAGTTAACTTATTCAGTTAGTTGGTAGGCCTAAGATATCGGATAATGCATATCGTATATCTCTTCACATCTCCCTTATTTTTGGACCGGACCACTGTGTTTTTTACTCTTGACGCCCATACATTCGTTAAGGATGTATTGTCAGAGGAATAAGCCATTGATTATTCTAAAATACACAAAGTGGGACTTCTCCATTAGTAAAAGATCTGTGGATATTTGACACATGTGCTAACTACGAAATGGTCTATTATCCTAATCATCTGACCGGGTTGCTCGTACAAGAACATTAAATTCCAAGTGTAAAGAGAACTTTTATTTGCGGGTTGGTGAAAGTGAATCGTCAGAAATGAGAGATTTGTCGAAAATAAATCTTAAAATTATTCTCCTCGTTTCCTCCTCCCACCCTGCTGTGAAAATCGCGTAAGAATAGGAGGATTCTGGCAGTCTAAAATCTCATTAATACAAGCCAAGAAGACGGCGTGAGTCGGAGCGTCATCCTGTACAAGAAGAAAGAGAGACAGAGAAAAGAACGTAAGAAATTCCAAAACATCTTATAGCGAGCTCGAGCTCAAAGAAGATCATTGATTCAAATCCCACCAAACGTAGTCCCAGATAGTCTGGTTTCCTGCTGGGTCTAAACAATATCTCAACTATCGGAGTATGAGAGTTTGTTGACTTGGAGAATAACACAAATCAAATTTCGATAAAAACGCATGAGGGTTTAGCTATCGATATGGTTTCTTCTGGTCGAATAAGTTTGATTGCTTGGTCGAAGGGGCTTAGGGTATATTGTACACAAACAAAATTAAGAAATAGGCATGCAAATGAGGGCTTAATATTGTTGGAAGTTAACCCATATCCAGCCTATTAATTTAAGGAATGTAAAAATATACCCAAACACCTGTTCAAAAATTGTAAATCAAAACAAAATGTGTGCTACATAATTACCTGCTCGTTTGCCTTGCTCACTCGAAAGAGAGCTAAAGTTTGCATGAGGTTGTTGCCTGTTGTATTATGTCGTTTCGGTATTGAGAAAAGAGTCAATTCACAAGCTAAAAAATGACTTCCGATTTCCGTCATCAAAGTAATAAGAGCCTTGAAAAGTGATTTTCTTGTTGAAATTCATGAATCAACAACACTCTACCAAGTAGATTGTTGTGTAATTTTGTTTTATTTTTCCAAGGTAAAATCCATGTAGCCAGGGCCCTGTTAGTCTAAAAATGAAGCGGGGATGGGGCACAATTCCAAACATTTCCTAAAACAAGCTCCCTCTCAAAATCTTCTAGGCCGCTCCTAAATACCAATTATTCTCTAATTCATAGAGGCAAATTATTCGATGAATTTGAGTGCAGAAAAAAAATTATATTAAAGATGGAGCTTCCATAAATCCTCCGTAAAACTAGAGATAAATACTGGACTAGTAAAACTTTCGGAAAAGCGTGGCAAGATGTGTGCTATCCCAAAGGTTTATTGACAAATGAAGAAATCTATTATTTTGTCCACCCCTCTGAATGTTGTTATCCACTGTAAACTGAAAGTTTGTCTATAAAAGTAATTTCTTTCCAAAATATTTTGCCATGGTTTCCGAATCACATAACGGTGATGTATTATTTTGGCAGTCAGCACAGTTGTCATTTTGTTGTTCTTCATTAAATTAGTTCAAACAATAAACCCTGGTATATGGATTGGGACAACTCATGCTAATTACTGGCATTACGATGATCATCAAGAAAGGTATAAAGTAAAAAGAAAGCTCTTATTTGCGGGGTGAAGGAAGTGAATCGTCAGAAATGAGAGATTTGTCGAAAATAAATGTAAAAATAAGTCTCCTCGTTTCCTCCCACCCTGCTGTGAAAATCTGGTAAGAAGTGGAGGATTCTGGCAGTAGACGGCGTGAGCGTCATTCTGTAAAAGAAGAAAGACAGAGAAGAGAGGATAACATGGGAAATTCCAAGACATCTTATAGCGAGCTCGAGCTCAAAGAAGATCATTGATTCAAATCCCACCAAACGTAGTCCCAGATAGTCTGGTTTCCTGCTGGGTCTAAACAATATCCCAACTGTCGATGTATGAGAGTTTGTTGACTTGGAGAATAGCACAAATCAAATTTCGATAAAACGCAAGAGTTTAGCTATCGATATGGTTTCTTCTGGTCGAATAAGTTTGATTGCTTGCTCGAAGGGGCTTAGAGTATATTTTGCACAAACACCATTTAGGAATAGGCATGCAAATGAGGGCTTAATTCGTTGGAAGTTAACCCATATCGAGTCCGTTAATTATTTCAACCCACCTTTATTAGGGAATGTAAAGATATACCCAAACACCTGTTCAAAAATTGTCAATCAAAACAAAATGTGCTTCAAATTACCTGCTCGTTTGCTTTGCTCACTCGAGAGAGTTAAAGTTTGCATGAGGTTGTTGACTGTTGTTGACTGTTGTATTATGTCGTATCGGTATTGAGATAAGAATAATTTATATAAGTTTTTAAAAAAAACGACTTCCAATTTCCGCCAACCTGCCCAAACCTTCATAAAGTGATTTTCCTCTGATACCAACATTGATCGGTCCGCTCTTTGGCATAGGAACGCCCCACACAGACACACACCCGAAAATAACCAGCATTTTGAAGAAAAAACGGTATAATGTCCAGTTTGAAATAATTTTTGAAACGCTTTAAATAGGAGTATGTCACCCATTGAACGAGCCTCTTTAATGGATTTCGTTCTGAAATGTGGTTTGCTTGAGTATAAATTGAATTGCTTTCTGCAAACTAGGAGGGGATACTGGGTTTTATATGCTGCGTGGAACACCCATTTTGTGACACGTAATCAGAATAAACACAGGGCCTCTGTGCCCCTATCTCAGTCAGCTTTTAGTTGATCTTCGTGGTCATTTTTAACATTCTTTCTTAGTTTTCTTTTCCACTTTTGTTTTAATTCTCGTCTATAAGAAACACCCATTCTGTTACACCTAATCAGAAAAACACAGGGACTTTGTAGCCCTATCCACATCAGATTTTAGTTGATGTTCTTGGTCATCTTCATCTTTATTATTCTTTCTTGTTTTCTTTTCCACTTTAACAACAAAATTCTTGTCGATAAGTATTGTAGGGCCCCACCCTGTGTGATACAGGATTCATTCTCAAATCTTGTTAAAAAACGAACGCTGCAGTGTCCTTACACAGGCAGGTGTCCTGTGTAGGAATAAAGGGTAAAAGAGGGTAAGAATAAAGACATAAATCTAAGCTGTTAGAAAGCAGGAGAAGAAGAGAGCTTCATTAAATGAGATACAAGCCGCTTCGAGGCAAAGGAAATGGGATAGCGGCGCCTCCTTTTGGGAGGATTTGAGCGGTGCTTGGCGGGGAGGGGGTCGCCTTTGAGCCTCACAGCAGGGAGGGGGTAAGGATAAGTACCCCTGGCGGATTCTTACGGTGTTGCGTGGGGGTTGTTATACTGCCATTGTTATGTGATTTCTTCCACAATCGCTGTAATGAACTCGCATGGTCGGATGTTACTTGTATCATGAATGATGTTAATTTGACGTATAATTTGACTGTACTGTGACTTGATATCAAAGAAGACCGTCTTTAGCCATCAGCTTCCTCATACCGCCCGTATTCTTCTTTTTCTTTTTATCCATTATTTCATTACTGCCCGCACCCATCATCCATTATTTTGATCCATTCGAGTGACGTTTCTTATTATATTCTTTTCATTGGTCAACTAAAAATTATGATTTTCCTTCTTTTCCTTGATCACCATGTTATCCCTTTCTTTGCGATCTTGATGAGGAAATAAATCTGATTTCCTCGTTTTTTTTAAACTCCGTTCATGACTTGAAAATGTTTGTAGAATCAAGTTGTATGAACGATATAAATGAATACTCCTTGATTTTTAAAAACCGTTTGTGGCTCTTATAGCTTCATAAACATCTAATTCATTCAATAATCGTTTGGTCTCATGTCTGTGGGTGTTTCATCAAGCCTAAAAAAAATCTTAAAATCGATCGGATCGAGTTTAAGGGCCTAAAATTGATTACGAATTTAGGAGCCGATTCATCAAAAAAATAACATCGATTTTAGCTAAAAATTGATTTGATGAAACAGCTCACAAGTATCAGTTTTAAGCTAAAACTGATTCGGCCTTAAAATTGATTTTTGAAATCGAAATCAATTCTAGTTGATGAAACACCTTCCAGGACCCCTCTCAGTCATTTCAATATTATTAAAAGCAACAATCTGTACGTGATTCTCTTTTTTTTTTTTTTATTACAACAACAAAAAACAATTTGATTATCTTTTTTTTTAATTATACCTTAATGTCTGTTTCGAAGATGGGTAATAATTCTGTCACTCTTTTGTTTGTTTGTATGTTTGTTGTTTCACTGCAAAAACGTCCTCTATCTTGTCATTGTCACAAACATCTCGCCTCTTGTCATTGCTTGGCATTGTGACTTTTGTGTTGTTTTGTCATTTGCCTTTTGCTTGGTCCCTAAAGCTGCAAGCCTGCAACCTGTATAAAACTGTTCAACTCGATTCCCCTCCCGTTGTAGAACCAGCTCCAACAAATTTATGAAAAGCTTAGCACGGTTATTACTTCAAATCTGTAATTAATTTATTTGTCATAAAAGTTTATTTGTGTTTAAAGATAAAGTTGAGTTCTGGTCATCCGATTGCATTGTGAAAGAAAAGGTGTGGAATGGATCAGAAAAAGTTGATCATGTAGCATGTAAGTATTGGTGTGTACTGCAAGGTTCGGGAGTCATCAAAATCATAATAAATTTGCCCAGTCTTGGTAAAGTAACAAGCACTGTACACAGAAAGATGTATATGGGACTACACAAATGGTGTCGGGGCCTGACACCTTGATTTCCTTATCTTTCTATGCTCATTACTCAGCCAGTATACATTTTCTACCAAAATTGTTAGGCAAATGACATTTATTTGTAATCTTGAACATTCAGTGTAAGTTTCGTTTGATTCTGTGAGAATTCTTTTTTTCTTTTTTAACCAGAACTCAAGTTTATCTTTAACCGCTGCAAAACTTTCTTACTTGTCACTCCGTCAAGTTATGCCAAATTTTTAGGATTTTGTGATTTGCCGACAATTCACACATTCATGCAGCTTCTTAGTCTTAACTCAACGACTCTGAAATAAATTTCCCTCCGAAACCTGTCACAAAAACATGCAGCAACAATGACGTCAAGAACATAACACTGCCAAATAGAAAATTACAGGTACGTGTATTAATTTAGGACATTTAAAAAAAGTGCAGTTCCTCCCTTCTAATTATAGTATATTATCAGGGAGCACATTTTGTGAATGTGGACGTTAATTAAAAAAAGAGTTAAAGGTGTAAAGGGTGTCGATGAGAGGTGCGAGAGGGGTGTAAAAATCTGATAGGGGCATAGGGGTCTAAAGACCGGACACTAATGACAACGGTTTGAGGAAGGGGTCCGGTGGTTGACTGCTCTGCCCAGCGATGGTGTAAAGGGGGCAGGCAATCAAATCGAGTTTACCCCGGTGTGAAATTTATGGAAGCTCGGCGAAAAATGTAATAATTTTCTGTGTTGATGAGGAGACATTTAACCGTAAATTTTCCCCTTCTTTGCCTTTAATTAAGTTTAATACTTTAAATAGGGTAATAATCATAAAACATTAAGACTTCAAGAAGAACTTATGATATAACTCCTAAGAGCTATAGAAAGATTAATCAGGATAAAAGTAGATGTCGTTATTAGACTCCTATGATTTTGCTTTAAAATTGCTAGTGTTTTTCTAAAGTAATTATGTGTGCGAGGAAATTTATTTTCACACGTAAATGCTTGATTCAAGATTATTTTCTCATACAATTTTCAATCTTTGCAGTTTCTCTTCTTTTGAGATGTTAGGAGTAGAACTTTCTTTATTCAGTTCATGATATTAGGTAAACGTACTTTCATTTAGTTGAAATGTCGAATAACATTACATTGTGCGGTGTTTGACAATGCCCCTTACAAGTTGCTTCGCCCATAGCTCATTCCCGGCACCCAAGAAGTAGTTTCGAATTACACTTTTTGATTGAAAATATCACTTTCTTTCCCTTTTCATGAAATGCTATAAAAATAGTGAAATTTATTACTCATTTCGGCGCACACTTTGCGGTTCCTTTTCATCATTTCATTGGGACCCCTTTTCAATCAGTGATATTTTGATTAACTTTCAAAAGAGGGGTGCATGGCTTGTGGCTATGCCTGAAATGATACAAGCGCGCATGTTACGCACGTGTGTTGGGAGGGGGTGCGCCCCGCAGAGAGCCAAAGAGTGTTTCGAACCTGCCTAATATCACGCTTACGGCATGCGTAGCGCGTCTCATTAAATACGGGATCCTGCTGGTTTTGGCGCCCAGAGCTCCGGGCGTGACGGCCCTGGTAATAAGGTGGTCGCTAAAATAAATGTGTAAGCCCAAATCATGCCACTGGCCCTATTCCAATATTGGCATTTTATTTTGATATCAGTTCATATATTTAGAGTAAATTCAAAATGCAACCTGCAGTATCATCCGGAGTAGTCCATTAAATATCATGCGGTTTCTATTTGAAAACACAAACAAACAAAATAGTATAGGCCTGCCACACACACAAAAAAAAAAACAATGAACAATCTTGAAACACTGAGTGGATTTTATCCATTAAAAGTTACACTAGAGCAAGCATCACGGCATATCGATTATATTTAATAGTTGCAGATATGAACAAAAAATATGATGTCAGATTGCATAGCTGCACGTCTAACAAAGGTCGTAATAAAAATCATTTAAAGTGACTCGGCAACATTGTTGAAGGTTGCTGAAAAAAACTGCGTATTTTTTGTATTAAATGTTACTTGTTATATTCCTTCTCACTATGAACATGACAGACAATGAAAGCGGACAAAATATACAGTTCCTCAGGTAGACAAACGGACATCCCTTCACTGCTATTATGTAAATTATGTGTAGAACAGGTGTCACATGCATATTCACCTGTTCTACACATTTTTACATAATAGCAGTGAAGGGATGTTCCTTTGTTTTCCTGAGGAACTGTATATTTTGTCCGCCTCCATTGTCTGTCATGTTCATAGTGTCTACTGAACTAACCCTCGAACATGCTAAAAGTCCTGACAAAATTCTTGAACCACAAAGATATTATGGTTTTCTTTGAAGGGCGTCACATTGAATGCTCCCAACCATTTTTCCATGAAAAAAAGACATAGGCTAAGACAGACTTTTTAAAAATCTGTCAACACTTAAATGTCTGGAATGGTATATAGAGCAAATCCATTGCTTTGTAACGATTTACATTCACCTAAAATATAATTAAATTGTAATAATATTGATGGGAGAAATAAGCAATCGATCAAATCAGTTTTCCCCAATTTTTATTGATAATAATGGTCTGTTTTCACTCAAACTTTCAGATTATCTGTAATTGTACATCTAGCATTGAAGTCACTACCCTAGCACCATTTTCTCTCATCTGAACAATGTTACCATAATACCAGGTCCCTTTAACTGAACATTTGTTGTGATTTCGGTAATATCCCACTCGTATGAGAGTGAGAGGAGATAAAAAGAGCATATAGATTGGACGCCAACCAACATTGTAATTCTAAAAACGAAACCCATCAAGTTTGTAATGAGGAGCCGGACCCTCTGTATGATTTTGTCGGCAGTCTATGCATAGCAGTCAGACTAATTTACTTCAGGGGTTCTCTTCGTTTGGCGACTTAAAATAAGTCATTTTACAGATGAGTGCCGATGCCTAATTAGTCTTCTTATTGACATTTCCATTTACAATCCTCTGCCATTTTTAACTTTCTTTCACCGGATTTTGTCGGCCATTATCAGGGATTCGAATTGGAAAGAGTTTTACAACAAACCATTGTTGTCGATTGTTAAACATGTCTGTATGATGTTGCATTGCGCTTTTCTGCTTCACGTATTTTACATTCAGTTGCGCTTATTAAAGATCAGGAGAGTGTCATTCAATATGTAATTTGAAACCCTGTCTAGGTTATAGCCCCGGGAGATATCGTTCTAAACTATAGTCAAAGGAATTGGGGGAGGAAGATAGCCTATAGATTCTAATTATTCAACGTTTTACTGTACTGGCTGTACCTTGTACGTTTTCTTGTAGTGCAAGTCTTATACACTGATCGTAAGAATGAAGGGGGGAAAAAGCTCTTTTGATAATTAAATGTAGCTTGGATTTATGCGACGCTAATTATTCATCGGACTTTCTTTTCAACTAATGTCTGTGGTCCTCCATGCACTCTTCAATTATTCGTGCCTACGGATAAGATAATGAGAAACATGTTCTGAAGAACCCCTAACTAGAGCTGAAAAGTTTTTTAAAAATAAGATTGGGTTCTGGTCAAGCGATTACATTGTGAAAGTAAGTCTGAAAGCAACGGGGAAAATGTTGATTACAAAGCCGAAATTAAGATAGAGGGAGGGAGGGAGATAGAGAGAGAGAGAGAGAGACAGAGACAGAGAGAGAACGAGAGAGCAAAAAAGATACGGCGCTGAATAAAATCCCGGTTGCAGCCCCTTATACCAGACGCCCCCTTTCCCTTCCCGTGGAATCTGAAAATGGTTTGAACTTGGTTATCATTTTTTAAAACATTAAAAGTAATGTAAAGGATTATTCAATCGGGCATTAAATTAATAGGGATGATAGACACGTGTCATTAGTATGATGATTATTATATCAGTACTGTGTTATCATTCTTGTTATGACTATAGTCTCTTATCGCTGCCAAATGACACCATATAAAGCATACACAGGAAATTGCCAAGACTATTTTCAAACAATTTACTCTATTTACTCCAATTTCGAGCGATACGAAGGGACTTTTCTTTTCTTTCCATTGTTTTTCTATGAACAACAGTGTCTTATTTAGTGCTCAACAATAAATTAGAAGAAAATATTCCTCGGATCACTTTATGATGATGACTCAATAATTTCGTCCATCCCCCTCTCTCTCAATAGCCTCGGCCCTCTCCCACCTCTCTCTCTCTCTCTCTCTCTCTCTCT